>JAVSBV010125694.1:0-18355 GCA_033117975.1 Parotocinclus spilosoma
AGGTTTGGATTTTTTTCTCCCTTAATAATAAACACCTTTATTTACAAATTGCATTTTGTGTTTACTTGTGTTGTCTTTGACTACTATGTAAATTGCAAAAAAACAGGAAATTCCACTGTATATAGACGCATCCAGTATAAGATGCTATATAAGATGCATCCAGATTGGTTCTTGCTGCCCATTTTATAGATTTAGAAGTTCATAACTTCTTGTGAATGTGTGTGCGTGCGTGCGTGTGTATGTGTGCAGCTCATTATCATTTAAAATTACAGGTGCTCACACAATAATTCTGAAAGGAGATTTTTGTGTTACAGATGATAAAGTAGAACTTTGTGTAAAAGCAAACAATTATAATATAGTCAAAAGCCACAGACTGGGAGCTTTGTCAAAACATACAAAGAAATTTTAGACTGTTTCACAGATCAGTGCCCATACTGCAGTTCTACCAGATGGCAAATATATCAGGCACAGGACAGCAGGGTTTTTTAAAGAAGGTTGCATTGTCAGTTAAACATATGTTTTGTTTGCATGAATTTTAAATAAAATCCCAATAATGTAAAGTGTTTTGTGTAACATGTAATAAAACCGACTTCCTAATTTGTTCCAAAATTTAGTTAAATGCAAAAAATATGTCAATAGAACAGTATTAAAATCTAAGAATGTAGTAATGTAAAACAATATGGGAGTTTCTAGTTTCTAGTGTAAGTATGACTTTTTGCCTCTGATAACCAGACATAGCTAAGATGAAATGGTGTAATTTAGATACACAAAAACATAGTAGCAGGGTTCAAAAACACCACATCAAGGTGTGTATAGGACAGATTAAGATAAAGATATCATTTGCTCACTAGTACTTGATCCAGTGTATCACTGTGTCAAACAGAGCTATTTCTAAATCAACTCTGACTGATTCTGACCTGAATCAGTTGAATTGCCAGTGCTGTTGGCAAACAACAATAAAACACAGACTTAATTACAAACTTTTTTGCACTGGGGTTGAGTAGCACATTAATGGCCTTTCTCTAGGTCTAAGTAAACAATATTCCTTTCTTTGGTTTTCCGCAATTTTATTGACAGACTCATACCCTTAACCAGAAAAATACAGCATCCTGAATGGAAAAAGATTACTAAAAATATAGGAATAGGAGGTGAACAGACCTCAGACTCCATCCCTTGGACAAGGGAACAAGCTCATGTGTGTGACCTCAGCTTCTGCTGCGGAAATTATCCCTACAAATTACTCAAGATATATTCCCCCACATTAAATGTAATCTACTTCACTGATTTACAACCAATGGAAAAAATGATCTTGTTTTTGTGTTTACCCCATTCCTGGGAATATGGGTCTGCCACTACTAATTGGGGATACAAGGGAATGGGGGCACATTAGAGTGACACACTAGTTGATGAAAGCCTCCAAGAGGTATATTAATAAGAAAGAAAGAAAAAAGAAGACAGAGAAAGAAACAGAGAGGCAAATAGAGACAAAAACACAGAGACTGAGGGTCTCTAATGATGAATGATTTCAAACAAACCTATTATTACAACCCCAAATCAGTTTGGACAGCATGGAAACAGAAAAGAATAAGAAACCGTGTTTAACTTTTATTTCACTACAGACAATATGAAGCCAATGTATTTAATATTTTTTCAATGTGTTTAAAAACATTGCAATTTAGTGGCAATTTAGGTATCTCCATTTTTTTATCAAACAGAGTTTAAAATTATTGAAATGTTTAAAATTGTCTTAAAAAATGTTCTTCAGTGCTTCTTCAGTGCTTAAAAAGTCAAGGCATAAGTTAAAGACCCATGGTCCCTGATCCCTCAGACAGCATTGCATCAAGAACTTTCATTCACCAATAGCTGATAGAACCACATGGGCAAGACATTACTCTGGAAACCTCTACCAATAGAGAGTTGCACCTGAAAACTTTACTGTGCAAAATAGGAGTCTCATGTTAACAATGTTCAAAAATGGTATTGACTTCTATGGGATAGAAGGGATCTAGGATGGACCATGGGTGGAAACGTATTGTGGTGAGACAAAGATATGGGCACTGTATCTTCCAGACAAAATATGAAAAGGACCATCCAGAATGTTTTCAGCAACAAGATCATAAACCAGGGTCTGCCATGGTATGGGTCTCGAATGTGTGGAGAATTGTGAAACGAAAAATGCGGTCCTGTCTTAAGATGTCTTTGCAGGAAGAATTGTACAAAATAACACCTGCGACAATAAATCACATGGCATTTTTTAATTGTGGTGAAATTAAATGGCAGCACTACAAAGTGGCAAATGAATTGCCGTCCCAACTTATTTCAAATGTCAGGCAGGTCTGTATTGCATGAATAGATGTTTATTAACAAATGAAATGAAGTTGACCAGATAAGACAATACATATCTCAGATTCTCATCACTCATCATCTCATCTTGGTCTACAATGAAACAAAAAGTCTAAATGAATAAGAGAAAGTTACTTGACTAGGAAAGAAAAAAAGTATAGGGTAATTTGGAGAGGAAGTGGGGGTTTAATAAAACAATATGTCAATCCAAAATACAGTACATTAGTTCTCCAGTCTAAGGTAGTTACAGTGGGAATGGAAAGTATTTAGATCCCTTTAAATTTTTCACTCTTTGTTTCATTGCAGCCATTTGCTAAAATCAAAAAAGTTCATTTTTTCTCATTAATGTGCACTCAGCATCCCATCTTGACAGAAAAACATTTTCTGTAGACATGTAGAAATTCTGCAAATGTATTAAAAAACAAAAACTGAAATATCACATGGCCATAAGCATTCAGACCCTTTGCTCAGTAGTTAGTAGAAGCACTCTTTTAAGCTAGCACAGTCATTCAACACACTGTGATTTGGGGATTCTCTGCCATTCTTCCCTGCAGATCCTCCCCAGTCAGGCTTTCCAGTCAGAGTTCCGTCAGGCTGGATGGTGAACTTTGGGAGAAAGCCATTTTCAGTTCAATTAAACAAAACTGGACTCCAATGAAGGAGTAAAACCATCTCAAGAAGGATAAGAAGAAATTTACAGCTTGTGAGTTAAATATGAGTGTTACAGCAAAGGGTCTAAATACTTATGACCATGTCATATTTCAGTTTTTCTTTTTTAACACATTCACAAAAAATGCTTACATGTCTGTTTTTTCTGTCAAAATGGGATGCTAAGTGTACATTAATGAGAAAAAAAATTAACTTTTTAGATTTTAGCAAATGGCTGCAATGAAACAAAGAGTGAAACATTTTAAAGGGGTCTGAATACTTTCCGTACCCACTGTATACAATAGCATGCAGCCGGTTCAGTAACTATGAGCAGTGTGTGCATTAATGTGGAATTTCATATTCACATCTCAGTTTATGCTACTATTACTTATTCTTTTAAACAATAATAAAACTCTAACAAGCAACAAGGAATTCATAATGGCTGGACCTAAAAGACGCTGCAGCATCAAAACAGGTACTGTATTCATATCCAACTTCTTTACAACCTGAAACTCATATAAATTATACAGTTAAATCAAATCCCTATGACCAACACTATGATATTCCAATCTTCCATAAAGCTGTTTCCGTGTGGCAGTATTCCATATTGCCATTCACAAATGTAATTATGTAATGATCTGCTTGGCTGGCTTTGTCCTTTTGGCTAATGTTTCTTAAAACCCCTGGGAGTGAAAGAGAAGGAGAAATGCTCTATTTAACCCCAGTGCCCTCTTGACTCTGTAGGCTGAGATTTCACAGAAAAAACACACCACTCCTGTGCTTTACTTACATGCTCCTGTTACTTTCTCATTACCCAGTATTGGGAAATGGTGTGTGACTGATGTGTATAAAGTTTTGTTTTACAGACTGGACTCTCCATTTTCTCAGTCATCTCTTCTGGTGTCAACAGTTGTGCTTGGATGCCATTCTGAGTGGCGGCTGTATAAATGGCACTTATGATATTGTCAGAATTCTGGACATTTATTGTGGACCAGGGATACCTATAAAGTAAGGAATATAGAGAACTCTTTACCAGACCCACTGATGGACTGAGTCAAAAGCAAAGCATGAAGACATAAAACGCATAATGTTCTTTTACTTTCCCCCCTTTTCCTACATCACTTCACCCATGTAAATACATTTTAGGCATGCTTAATGTAACATCAAATAATAACGTAGACATCCGAATCCAACACAAAGAGCTCCAAAAGCTGCAAAAACTTTCCACTTGGATTTTTGTATTTCCTGAACCCCAGCCTGATTATTCAACATTATACCACACTATTATTACCAATTTTTCCGTCACATAACTCCACTCATCCGTATTCCCTTTCCACATGGCATGGACCAACTGTTCCACAACAAACTTTCAACCAGGCGCATATTCAGCCAGCCTCTGTATTCCATTCATCACTACATTTTAATATACACTGAAGCAACTATTTAATATATTCCACATTTACTTCCTAAAGCAAGTCCTGTAAGTTCATATTCATATATTGCACTCAATGGTTCAGCAAATTCAGTCTTAATACTTGTTAGCATGTATTAAGGTGGCACGGTGGTGCAGTACTGTCAGCTCACTGCTCCAAGCTTCAACTGTGTGGAGTTTGCATGTTCTCCATGTGTCTGTGTTGGTTATGTCTGGGTACCAGGAATGGTTAGGCCCCTGTAATGACCATGTATCAGACACCAGTTATAACCAGGAAGGGTCACACCCCTGTAATGACTATGTATCAGGCACCAGTTATAACCAGGTCGGGTCATGCCCAGTGTAATAATCATGGGTCAGGCACTAGTTATAGCCATGAATGGTCAGGTCCCTGTAATGACCATGGGTCAGGCACTAGTTATAGCCATGAATGGTCAGATCCCTGTAAGGACTATGGGCCAGGCACCAGTTATAACCAGGAAGGAACATGCCACTCTAATAACCATGATGAGCCAGATGCTATATATAACCAGCATAGGCCAGGTCCCTGTAATTAGAAGGAAGGGTCATGTATTCACAATAACCTGGAAGTGTCAAGTGCCTACAATGCACAGAAATGGTCAGGTGTCTCAAGACTGATGTCTGCAAGTTTCATGTTACCCAGACCATGTGTGCCATCAGTTTACAAAAACTAACATTCTTCTATGTACTGCATAACAAGTTTCCTCTGCAACTACTCAATCCTCATCTCAATTGCACCTACTAATTTATATGCCACGGAAGCTGCCAACATTAAGAAAATTAACTGAGCCATTTCATAAAACACAGATATTTATTTGCTGCATTATGTCAACATTCTTGAAGTTTTTAAATGTTAACTTCAGTCCTCAGTTTGTAGACGATTCATGGAATTTAGGCTGGGAAAATGAGTCACACCAAGACCAAGAACAGATTACCATATAGTCCTAAAAGCTGGCAACATGGTGACACATGTGCTTACTGTTGTCGCCTCTGAGACCCCGGCTCGATTCCTGGCCTGGAATCCGTCTTTGTGGAGTTAACATGTTCTCCCTGTGTCTGCATGGGTTTTCTCAAGGTACTCTGGTTTCTCCCACATTCCAAATACACGTCTCTCCAGTGTCCCAATGTGTGTATGTGTGGGGGTGTGTCCGTGTATACCATTAGACTGATGCCTAACAAGTGTTTGTTCCTGGTTTGTGCCCTTGCTAAATGTTGGACCCTTGCTTCCTGCAGCTCTTTTTTACATTAAATGATAATAAATATGAACATATGAATTTGTGTTAAAAGCACAGTCACCCAAACAGTTTGTTTAATACTAAGGAATTAAGAGTGGATAAAGAAAAGCTGTGTAAAAATGAATTGTTACCAGTGTGGGTATATAAAAACAAAAGTTTAAGTTTTATATTGGCATTGGGTTAAACAAAACAGAAAAAGAGTAGTATAGGATTTTTTTAATGTTTACCAGTTACCATAGGAGCTACACAGGAATATGTTTTGCATAGGCCCACTCAGCACATGATTGTAATGAAATACGATAAACAGGCTTCTGCTCACAAGGATCTGCGGAGAAAGCATGCTGCACCCCTTAACTGCTCCTACTGCAGACTGACCACTTGGAAGGGGGACAGCCAAATAGAGTGAGCGAGGAGAGAGTGAAAACAGCACTCCTGCCAGATATACGGTGGTTTTATTGTTGATGGTATGGAATTTCTCTTCCTCTTACAAAGTCACTTTACTTTCAAACACACACTGTGTCACTCAGCTGCCTTAAAGCACACATACCATGCACAAGTCTGTGTACTATCTAGGGGACAAAGTCCACATTCATATAGGCCATACAAGAGTCTTGATACACTTACCATGGCCTGCCTAATCTTTCAGATTAATTATATGTATAAAATATGCATAAAATTATTCTGAAAGATTAGGCATGTGTACTGCCATCCATGGTAAAGTTAAAAAGAGAAAGTAAGGAGATTGAAGCAATTCAGTTTCTATTAAATGTGCTTTAATCTTAGGCACTTTCACACTAAAAAAATAACTATTTAAATTAAAAATCTTGAGTCAGCAATGTGAAGCAATTATGCAGGCACTGATTCAGGGAAAGACAGAGGCCTGAACTTCGTGTCCTATATTCAAATCAGGACTTAGAGGGTAACAGGGGGAAGCTGTATAATTACTTTTTTAAAGACATCAATTTGGACAGTGCAATGCCACATCTGTACAAACTGTTATCATTAGTGGCAAAAATTGGAGCTACATCTACGAGTGTAGAATGGAGCTTCTCCTAATTAAAAAGGCTTAAGGCTTACATCCGCTGCACAATGGGCCAATGCCGTCTAAGCAGCCTAGCTCTGCTGACCATTAAGAGGACACTGGTCAAGTCCCTGGAAAAGACTTGGCACGATAGTGTCACAGAACATTTTATTGAAAAGGAATTTCTGTATAAATAAATTGACAAATTTTATTATGTAAGCTGACAACAAGCTTCCCCTCTTTGAAAGACCAGAAGCCGCCAAAATAAAGTCCAGTTCCCGTTGCCATTACATTCATGCGTATGGTTTCCTGACACCAAATGTTTGGGTTGCGCTTCAGTGTGATTCCAGAATGTTTTGGTCTTAATAGACACTCCCGAGTCTGCCAAGGGGTGGATGCTTGGTTTTTGTGATGCGCAGCACAGACCAGGGTTGCCCCCAAATAACAATTCCCATCTAATTTTTATTCAAATAATACTTCACTTCATCATAGCTTTAAGGTGCAAATTTAATTTGTATTAATCAGTTCAGATTTTTTTTGTACTAATGAATGTGGCAGAATTTCTAAACTTGTGTTTCTAGTTTAGAGGGAGTTGTAATGTTTTATAAAAAAATTACTATATTTCAGTGCATAAAAATGCTTTTTTATAGTTTTAGTCTTAGTTATTAATATCCCTTGAAAGTCCATAAAAGCTGGAGTCCAGTCAGCATTTTCTATGCATTTGATTTACTTTATGGTCATCATTGTCTCCAGACACTCATGTGGAGACACATTAAAGTTAGAGACATTATACTCTAGAGACCATTTCTAATACTGCTCAACCACATGTGGCTGCAGCACTCTTGGCTGAGCTGGGTGCTCTGCACACAATGTGGGTGATGTCATGTAACACAACCACATAACACACAGCCCTTTACAGCTTGACACTGATGAAGTCGTACTTTGATTTGGAGCTGGAAGGCCATAATAGCTTGGTCACCACCCAGATAAATGCCAAAACAGTGTTTTTTTTAGGCTGTTTTTTTGGCCTGGCTAGTGTTCCGTGCATTGAGTCATGACCCCAAACAAAGTCATGTCTCGTTAGTGAATATAAAATACCTTACACCTTCCAGCTCTGTCCATAAGCCTAGCCCCTCAATACGTTCTTGCACTACATATGCTGTAAATAAAACTTATATAATTCATATAAATAAAGTACTATGAAAGCTGTAGACTTCTGAACCCTCATACATACTGCCATCTGGTCAATATTGTGCCTGTATAAGCTATAGCTCTTTGTCTGCTCTCCATATGTCTGTACATTAATATGCAGGCAGCATAATCCACAATCAATTCAAGCCTTTGTATTTGATGTGTGTGAGAGAGCGTGAAAGAGATCAATTGTGAGTGTGTGTGAATTCTTGCATGTTCAGTGAATTCAAATTCCTTTGTTCATGTGTCTCTACCATTCTTAGCCACTCTAAACTTCTTGTAACTAGTATGCTGTCTGCTAAACACATCACCTGCTGCAGCTACAGCAAATTATTATGTATGAGCCAATATCAGAAATATTTAAATGTTTAAAACAACGTTCCTCAACGGAATATTACATGGAATTTGCAAGTATATGTTAAAGACCCGTGATCTTCAATCCCTCAGACAGCACTGCATCAAATATCATTTTTCAAAAATACCTGATATAACCACATGAGTAAGGGATTACTTTGCAAAACGTGTGTCAACCATCACGCAGTGGAAGTGTGTACTGCGCTCATATGAAACAGTAATCCAGATATTATTGGAAGAAATGTGCAACACATGCTCTGGACCAAGGACGAAAAGGAACACCTAGGGTTATGACTAACCAGCCTAAAATCCATTGAATGTGTCATGGAATGTGGCTGTCTCAATGTCAGTAAATGTACATAGAGATTTTCTAGCAATATAAGCTGCCTTGAAGGCAGCATCTTTTACAGTAATATTTTTTTAACAAGATAATGCAAACCACATGACAAAGGTATGGCTGTGGAGGAAGAAGGTGTGGGTACTGGACTGGCCTGCCTGCAGTCCTGACCTGACCCCAGCAGATAATTGGTGGACAATATTTAAATGAAAGATTTGACAACAGTGACCCTGTACTGTTGACGACCTTGTGATGTGTTTGCATAAGAAAAGGAGCAAAATAACACTTGAATCTCCAGGGCAAAAAAATTCGGAATATATGTATATAAACAAATGAAAGTTGTGAAAGTTAATGTAATAAAATATATTGGGTTCATAATGTTTTGAATCAAATAGTCAAAGTAAATGTGTAAATGTGAATACATTTGTATTTATTTATTTCTTTGTTTATTTTTATTTTTTTCCATTCCATCCCAACTTTTTTTTTCTGATTTAGGTTTGTATTTATTATATAACATTTTTATAAAGCCATGTTGCTAAGTCACAAAGGTCAACATAATTCTATCTCTTTATATTTGGTAATTCCCTAATCACTATTCCCTAAAGACCAAGTATTTCTATGTTTCTTTTTTTATTTTTATTCTTAGTTAGCATGGTCCTTGATCTGTCAGCAAGTTTTAGTATGTTCGTGGTTCGTGTTTTTGGAAGGCAGCAGATGAAAATCCAAGCAATCAAAGTCATCAGTATCCAACTAAGCTGCTGGTGTGGAGTGTCTCTTTATTTTATCCTAGAAATACAAACAAAGCAGCTTTAAGACCTAAATATTTCTAACAGCTCTGCTACTGACTCAAAGGCCTAGGGATGTTTTCTTACAGTTCCAGTGCACTCAAATCTTTTTCCCCCACAAAAGCTACTGTTTAAACCCCCTGCCAAAATCAAAATGGACTTTGAAAGGAAATAGAAAATTTCATGGTTGTTAGCTTCACTGCTGTCTGGGAGTTAATTGACAAAATTGAAATAATGATTTTTGTACTTCTGGACAGAAGATAATATAAACTTTTTGAAATGAGTATATACAGTGGAATCCTCATCATTCAGTAATTGCATTAGTCTGCTAGGAAACTGCGTGGAATGTCAAACACAGCAGACAGTTCAAGAATTCTCTCAATCTGAGTTGTGAATACTACATGCACTATGTGTAGCTTCTGGGCTAAAGGAAACCCATATACATATATATAAGCTGCAGAGACCACATCAACAACAACAGTCTGTTCATGGATTCCTAAATAAACATTATTAATAAAGTATTTAGTGCTTTCGTTGCTTTTAAGGCTTATTACAAACGGGCATGGTCTTATAACTAACTGTTAATTCATAGGAATCTACAAAACAAAGTAATTCATAAAATGAGTTAGGTTTAGGCAAAATCAGTGGTCATAGTTTCATATAGATATCAACAAAATAGCAATCAAATATTAGTAGTAGTTACATAAGGTTAACGCATTTTTAAATATACAGCTGTGTAATTTTGGTGGTCATACAATGGTACTAGAACAGGCTGCAATGACAAGCTCATTCTCATTCAACATGGCCAGCCATATGCCAGTCTGCCAGAAAATCAGTCTAGGCTTTCTGCTCTGCTAGAGACTTGTTCAGCTGCAGGCACTATTATTGTGGCGTGAAGCCATCCATAAGCAACAACAGTGAAGTCACACTTGATGGTAGCCACCTAAGCTTACAGACAAGGCAAAAACCTTTTGTCTTTAGTTGCAGAACTGACTACCAAATTCATAACTGCCTTCAGAAGCAATATCAATACAATGACTTAAAGGAGCTACATGGTGTCACGATTTTAATATAATTATGACATATATGGGAGGTAATTTTTTAATAGAGCAAACAGGCAGAGCAAAAACAGAGTGAACAACCTATCAAGAGCTTAATAACCAAATAAACATTGCTACCAGGTAGAATGTCCTGAGTGAGGCAAAGCAGAGTCTAAAAATGTGACTGGGATAATTCATAGTAGCGAAACAGAGTCAGGAATAAGTGCATGGTAATAGCATGCAGAAAAGGTTTGGAGTATGTGAACATGATTTATGAAAAAATGGTGTTAAAATGTCTATGTTAAACTGTGTATGATGCAACCAAAAAAACAATCTTCAGTAATACACGATGCAATGTTAGGGGTGTGCCTTGAGTATTACTTTTAGGTTGTTGTGTGTGCTCTTTTTCAGAATCAGAATCAGAACCGGACTTTATTGGCCAAGTATGCTTACACATACAAGGAATTTGTTTCTGGTTACAGAAGCTCACAGTGCCCTATAACTGACATAACAATTAACAAAAACACACACAACCTAGCCATCCTCCTACACACACACACACAGACACACACAGACACACACACACATAGACACACAGTGACATACACGCACAACGACTGTACATGTGCACAGTGAATTAAATTGAATGGTTTCTCTGGTAACAGTACCCTTGCCTCCCCATAGCCCCACCAGTGGATTGTGGCGGCTCATGAAGACTAAACACCTAACAGCCATAAGAAGCAATCAGTGTGCTGATATTAGGAGTGGATTAGAGCGCGACTGGTTGTGGTTTCATTGCCTTCTGTTCATGCTAGTAACGGACATCTAGGAAGTTGCCTAGCAAATCGATTGACTATTGTCCCCTAGTGCTTATGTTATCTTTGTGCTCATGCACGGACACTTGAGAACTCACTCACCTTTGGCACCATCTGGATATTAACAAACGCACTGTGGTTTTGAATCTATTTACTGGTCCTGGTCTCTTGTGTGTTACACTGCACTTCGGTTCAACTCCAAGGCTCCACCTCAGCCTAAACATCATAGAACATAACCGCCATGCGCTGTCTCTGTCTCAGTTCTGGTAGACTCGAGGGCAGAGAACAACTTAATTGTTGGAGCCTTTACCAGAGAAATTACCAGTCAATTAACCCCCCTTCCATCGCCCACAAGGTCGTATTCGAATGAGGGACGGGTGCTTGCCAAGGTCACCTACAGGACAGCCCTTGTCATGATAACACTCTCAGGCAATCACGTTGAAATCATAATCTTTGCTGTTGTCCGTGCTCCAAAGACTGCTGTTATGCTGGGGTTTCCCTAGGTGAAGAGATACAACTCGGAGTTCGAATGGACCACTGGATGAGTGGAGTAAAACCTGCGAAATTCGTATGCTAAGTAACAGATATTACAAATTGGAATTTGTCTGAAAATTAAACTGGTAAATGTGACCTAGACTGTATATTTGGTAAAAATTTTGCTTGTGTTTATAGACCCAGGTGCTGTGCAGTTTCTGTTCACCTTCTTTCGGCTTTCCTGAAACTTATTGTAACCAAGCATGTGTATGAGTGTGTGAGAAAAACAGATGTGTTGCAACCAACCACCAAACAGAGGGACTACATTTTGCCAAATCTAGCATTGTTAAGTCTCCTATCCAAACTTTCACAGTTCTCTTTTGTATACAATTTGTTTAAATCTACAAATTACAAAAAAAAGAAATTGCTAAAGTTAACCCTACTTCCAGCCTAAACACCACATATTTGTGGCTTTAAGTGTAGGGAGAAATACAATTGGCTATAGGATGTAGCCTGATACGAGCAAAGGATCAAGTATGGTGGCTCATTGCCTACATTTTATTCGTACCATTCCACTTTCAAGCTCAACTCAACGTATCACTTCCTTTGTAAAATTAGCCAAACAGAGATCATATGCACATTCTCCTCAGTCTCAAGGTCTTTCAAAAACTAAATGTGGCCTTATTGACCAAGCAGGGTAGGTGATGTTCTTGCATGTTTTCTGTTTAAAACATTCCTGCTCCTCCCTAACCCTGGCACCACCTGATCTCATGATTATCTACACCTGTTCCTTGTTAATAGGTTCATTATCCTGTCTATATTTACTCTGTTGTTTACCTCATGTTTGATAACTCATACATGTGTCCACTGTGAACAAAGTTTGTGAGCTGATTTCACCCAGCTATGCCTCTAGTGTTTCTGTGTCCTGACCACAGCTTGGTTTGGTTTCTGATTCTGAATTTTCCAAAGGTTACTCTGTCTGCTTTCTGTTTGACCATCCTGTCCATCCTGACCAAGTTTTTGATGCCTAAATAAAAAGCATTTCATTCTGTCTGTCTGTTTGTTTCCTGTATTTACTGTTATTTTATTTTTATTCCAAGTCCCTCTTTGCCCATTTAGCATTCCAGTGAAAGTAGAGAGATCATGTGACCCTGAGCCACAATGTTATGTAGTCTCACACAGTAGTCTCTGTGAAATAAGACTGAACACAACAGACAGGACTTGGGTGGCCAGATTACAAAATGAATTAAGTGATATGGCCAGAATGGTTTTGCTTTTCAACTCACCAGGATGAGTACTAACATCAGACACACATGCATGCACATAAACACTTGAGTTTTAATGACGCCAACCTCTGTGCTTCTGTTATTCTGGGACAGTTTGGCCAGTTAGGTATAAAAAGCATAGCTTTTCAATTAATCGTTCAGTGTTTTTAGATGAGGATTCAGACAAATTGGCTGTACATGTAATTCAAAGTCAAAGTATTTTTTTCACAGCATTTTTACAATGGAGCACTGTCTCAAAATGTTTTATTAATTGTAAAAACTGATATGGAATTTATGAAATATGGGGTTTTAAATTTACAAAGCATGTTTTTTCTTCTTCAGGGGACAAATATTCCTAATTAAAACTTTATACAGTACAACACAATATTACTTGATTAACACTGTTTATGCTTCAGAGTGAAAAAAATAAACAGTCCTACCTGTTTTTTCCCTCTTTGACCACCTCAGGAAATGTCACACAATCTGTATTTGAAAGCAAATCCCGCTATAGTTACCACAGGGGGCACACAATGAGATCTTTTTATCCATTCTATTTATTTCAAAAGAATACTGAAAACAATTTGTGCTGAAGTAAAGATTTAAACCTGTTGTGGAAAAAACATTGAATACCATGTCAAAATATGATTAAAAATTACGTGCTTATTTCAAAACTGTAAATAAACACTCAGTCAAACCCAGGCAAAGCAAACATCTGGAACTATCTAATACTTATGTGATCAGGCCTAATACTGATCTGAAACTGGTTAGATATCTAATCAGAACAAACATATTTTCTGAACCAATCCATTAAGTCATTTTTATATTGTAAATATGCATGTCGTAAATTGACCACTATGTTTAATAGTACACAATGAGTGAACACTATTTTAAACACCAGCAGCACTGGATCTGACCCACTTATACCAGTTCACATACGGTACCACCACCACATTTAGTAGATGTGCTTTTGTAGTTCTACAATTACAGACCTTAGTCAGATGGACTACTGTCTGTAATTGTACAACTACAAGCACATCTACATAGTGGAATGAATAAAATTGACAGCGAGTGCAGAAATAAGGAGGCGTAGCTAATACAGTGATTGGAACTAGGTGACTATGGCCAAGCATTGGAACTTAAGTACCTATGAAATACATTCTTCCTTTCTAAATCTAGATGTAGAATATGCAGCATTTGTAATTTATTCACCGTGAAAAATAATAAATGGGGAAAAATAATTTGTGAGTCATGAAATTCATAGTGCAGATATTTCACATAATCCTTTTTGTCAAATAAATATTTTATTCACCCCTTATCAATCATCTGTGTACATACATTGTCCTTCCACCACAGGCGTTGTTCCACCTTCTCATCTTTCTTATCTCTCATTCTCTCCTCAACTCTATGAACTTTGCACTGAACCTTCCTGTAATCAACATGAACTCTACTGAACATCTGTTGAACATCTGCTAAAATTCCAGTCTGTTTCTTGTACATAACACATATTTTATTTATTCGTTTTTGTAGTTGTTGTGTTTAGTCAGTGTTAAATTGGTGTAAACTGAAAAGATCGCATTGAATCTTATATTACCAATCCCAAATTAGGCTACTTTTATATGTGATTTAAAAATCTTATGTCTTACATAGCGCAACACCACAGTGACCCAGAGCCCCAGCGGTTTATCCTAGGGCATAGCAAATACACATACAGTAGATGGAGGGAGAGGAAGCCAGCTAGGGGAATATCCCTCTGTGCTACAACAGCAACTCTTTTTAAGCATTGATTGAAGCACTGGGACTATCTATCCATCTAGAATGATAAGAAAATGCTAGGATAGGCTCTATGTCATAGACACAATACCAACCAGGATGAATTGAAAGTAAAGTGAGAAAATACAATAAATAAATGCATTTGCATTCCTCTATTGATGGAGTGTTGTTTTCTCTGGATGTCTGTGTAGGTATGTGTTGACTGCACACCAAAGTATTGTAATCATTCATTGCTCACAAAAATAAGAGGATATTTAATTTAAAATAAATACAAACCGGATTCCAAAAAAGTTGGGACACTAAACAAATTGTGAATAAAAACTGCAATGATGTGGAGGTGCCAACATCTAATATTTTATTTTATATATATATGATAAAGATCAGAGTAAAGGGATAAATAAAGTATGTAGGGAAATAGATGGACTAAAATATGTAATTGTACAAAGCACTAAAACTAAAATCTAAAATATAGAATAAGCTAATTTCTAATACAAACTGAAAAAATAAAGTGGCTAAGATGTGTATATAACTTTCCACCACAAGCTGTCAATGACTTTCAAAAGTTTATGTGCCTGTTCTATTGTAACAGTACTCCTTTGCCAACTGTCCATTTCCACTAAACTATAACTATATAAACTGGTTCACACTGAGTTAGCCGGGTTCATCTAGCCAATCTTTTGTGTTGTTTGTTATGCAATCTATCAATCTTTTTGGCTTCAATCCAACAAAAGTTTCAGGTCCATCATACTTTGTTACAGCTTTTTGTAATATGTCTATGACAATGTCCGGTCAACACATATTTCGGGCAATGTCCTGTTTCACAGAACACAATACGTTGGTTAAATGGTGCATATTAGTATTACATTGCAGTTTATTAACTTTATTTTACAGGAAAATCACAGTTCCTGGAAACTTTAGCTCACAAACATGTTTTTTTTCCGAACAAAGGATATTTATATATTTACTAAGATCTGAATATTTCACATTAAGTATTATAAATATGTTGGCTGTTCTTCTAGTTTAAAACTTATAGATGCACTGCTGGAGACCATGTTGCATATAAGCTGATAATTTATTCAGACTGGATTACAAATATATTAACTGCATACACATCTATGACAAATACTCAGACCCAAGCATATTATTCAAACATAGGGGTAACAGAGTAGCTGAAATTTTCCAGAAGCTAAACCACACTTGGTTTCACAGGGACTGTGTGGCCGATTTTATCCTGGACATGAATATAAATATACTGCGATATATTGAACACACAAATCACGCTTAACATGCATTCACTCACTCATACACACACCTCCTTTATTTTTATAACAACAAGCGCACACATGTACATCTCCTTTCACCACTTTCCATTTCATAAATATGAACCACCATAAAACACACACAGGCACACATACACACAGCAGTTATTTCACTCTTGAGTGATGAAGGTGTGTGAGAGAACAGCTCGGCTCGGAAGCCTTTCTTCCAAAAGTCTTGGCACGAGCACATGGAACATGTAAGTGAATGAGAAACAGCTTCTCAGTGAATCAA
The DNA here is from genome assembly GCA_033117975.1 of Parotocinclus spilosoma. NCBI lineage: Eukaryota > Metazoa > Chordata > Actinopteri > Siluriformes > Loricariidae > Parotocinclus > Parotocinclus spilosoma. The sequence continues at coordinate 16,283 of JAVSBV010125694.1, forward strand.
GTCACTTTTCTGGCTAACCAACAAAAGTGTGAGGTCAGTGTGCCTTTTACTCGTTTGTTTCTTCCATTTGGTTTGCACCACTTTCATTTTGTTAGGCCTTTGCTGTTCATTCTCCATTAGCCTCCTGCCAAGACATACATAATGTCATTACTTGGTGCTGTTCTGTATTGAACAGGGGAAAAAACGAATCAGTTATGTGCTATTGAAGATTGGAAAAATTACATGTCAAGGCCTCACTGACTGCAACAGAAGTCCTGCTCGTCAGCTCCTGGCAGGATTAAGAAGGACTGAGCTTGTGGCCCCAATTTGGCTCTCTAATCCAGACCACAAGAATATGGAATGTCTGTGCTCTAACACACTCCATCTTAGATTGCAGTCTTGGGATAATGATGGTTGTGCGTCTTATAGATGTAAACTCACACATACACATACACACATGATCTGGTTGGTTCGATCCTGACCCCTGGCTCTGCATGTGTGGAGTCTATATGTACTCGGTATCCTTGTGGGTTTACTTCAGGTTTACTTTATGCAGATTAGGTTAATTAATTCAAAATAGTCTTAAGTGTGTGAGTATATGTCTGTGTGGGTTTACTATGGGTACCCCAGTTTCCTTCCAAAGACTAATGACATGTGTTTTACGTTAATTGGTGTCTCTAAAGTGGCCCTTAATGTGTGACTATGTTTGTGACTGTGTGTTTGTGTGACCCACGATAGGGTTGTTCATGCCCTGGCGCCCAGAGTTTCTGGGTGGGCACCGGCTGGCCTGCGACCCCGTATGGATTAAGTGGAAGATAATGGATGGATGATTGAGGTAATGATCACAATGCAACTCCATATCATAAATGAGCTGGGACATTTGATTGCTTCAAGTAGTCATATTGTATATGCTTTATTATAATGTCAAAAAAAAAACACTGAATATCACAAAGTATTCACTTACATACTATTATTTTTCCATTAGTCCACTGTAACCTTGTTTTATTATTTGGTTGTGTTGGTTTTCATAAGGCTTTTATTTTTTTTAGATGTGACTGGACTACTGTGTGCTTAAAAGACTCTGAGGCAGTAGTCATGAGATAAGTGTTTAGAATTCTCACTAGATCATAGGCTAGAACATAAAAAGATTTGATTGAAAGACAGGTAGGAATTACACCATTACATTATACATTACTTTATGTGAGAGAATTTCTTTGCTCATACCTTTCAAGCAAATATCAAAACTAGGGTTAAGGACTTATGAGCTGAGAATCACACATTCTAAGTCACATCCACTGTCCACCACTAAGCTATGGGCCATTACTAATTCTAGTGTGTGCCCTCTGTTTTGAGTAGAGCCCTTATTGCACTGCTTAAACCCAAGATTTAAGTAAATAGTAAAGTTTTTAACCATTGGCCTATGTGGTCACATTAATTTTAAAATCCATTCAAATCAGGTATTTATCAGAGATGGGAATAACGGGCACCATCAACTTAGCAAAATCTGAAATAAAACCTGTATTTGAGTTGCTATTTATTTGTTATATGCAAACACATCAATTCAATGATCTACAGCATCCAACTTCACCTTAGAGAAAAGCAAATTAGAATCCTATAATTTTTCCCTCAATATTAAGAGATTCTATAATTTTCATGTACACAGGTAAGATCAATCTAATTCGCTTTTTTGTGCTTGCTTCCACAGACCTTTTTGCTTGTTTCTCACATGGGATCCGGGCCCCAAATTCATGTGTGTGTGTGTGTGTGTTTGTGTGTGTGCACGCAACTTGGCGTATTTTTTTTGTGCAAGTTATCCATGTTTATGTGGATGACTGCTGTTTATTTGTAGTTGTATATGATCTGTGTAGGTTTTTTTGCTTGTCCTATTATAAGTAGTACTTCTTTGTAGTCCCCCAACTACCTGCATATTTCAGCATATAAGAGTAGTTAAGAGTATGGTTATTTCACCATAAAGACTATTTATGGCACAAACCGGATTCCAAAAAAGTTGGGACACTAAACAAATTGTGAATAAAAACTATATGCAATGATGTGGAGGTGCCAACATCTAATATTTTATTCAGAATAGAACAC
>JAVSBV010125704.1:0-18354 GCA_033117975.1 Parotocinclus spilosoma
TCCTCTTAAAAGGAGCTATTTTGTCTAAGGAGCTGTGAAAAGCTGACTCTAAGTATTCAGTTGCCTGATCGAGTTCTGAGGGGTCGGACATTGACCCAATCAAGGACAAATCTGGTAGATTATTCATAAAGTTGAAGGCAGTAGCTGGTGTGAATGTACGCTTAAAAGTGTAATGCTGGGGAGTGGGAATGCTGTGATTGAGTTGCACTGTGAAAGTAATTAAGTAATGGTCAGAGATAACTTCTGACTGAGGAAGTATAACTACATTTTCCAAATTTTGTCTAAATGTTAGTATCAGATCTAGTGTGTGACCGCCACACTGAGTGGATCCAATAACAGAAGAATTTCATAAAATCATTACTACTATATATTGACATTGCACATGAGCCTGAGTTTGTCTTCTTGCTAGTTAGCTTAGCTATAGTACCAAATAAGAATCTAGGATTATTCTTATTCTCTTTGATTAAAGTAGAGATGATTTAGCACTACTAAGAGCTTTTCTATAGGTCAGGTGACTTTCCTTCCATGCTGTTTTGTTTGACGCCATTTGCGTTCTAGTTTTCGGGTGTCCTGTTTCAGAATGAGAATATTCTCATTATACCAGGGAGCTAATTTATTTTCTCTAATAAGTTTTCTTTTTAAAGGAGCTACTTTATCTAATGTGCTGCGGAAGTTTGTCTCTAAAAGTTCAGTTGCCTGATCAATGGCTGTATGTGTAGGGTTAGGGTTAGGTGTAAAGATGGGCGCCGCTGGGTACCGCGGACGCCATATTGCATAATTTGTAATAGTAATTTGTGTAGTATAGTATAGTAATTTGTCTACTGCTGTCCTAAGTTGTTGTGGCCGCTTAAGATCGAATCAGCAACTGAAAATTACAAATGAACTTCACTACGCTCGCTATGCTACGCTACTGCTCACGTATGTGCAAACAACACCGGACACTGGTACCATTAATGCGTGTTCAATACATGGCCCACACAGCACCGTACCCGATAAATCCCGGCTAAAAACACTGGCACCGTTATTACGTGCTCAGTGCCGTGAAGAATCGAGGTTGGTTCTTGACTGCGTGGACCCTATTACCCTAAGATCGAATCAGCAACTGAAAGTTACAAATGAACTAAAGCGATACAGAGTAAAATTACAAAGTCATGCACTTAATAACACACACACACAGTCATACATACAGACTAGCACCTTCCCTACGATCGTAATGCTACGCTACTACTCAGAGAGCAGGAAAAATGAAAGCACGTGTATAGATAATACTCATGAAATCCTTTTTCGATCAGATGTACAGTCAGGAAATTTAGCTAATGTTTACGAATAAATAAGCAGTCACAGAGAATGACCGTCACAAACGAGAAATACCATTCCCAAATCCCAAACACAATCAATAAACAACCAGGAAATCCAGGGAGGAGAAAAACACACAGCATGTTCCATCCACCAGCAAACCCTTCATATAACATCACATCACATCTCTCTTCCACAGCACCCGTCTCCTTCTAATACATTAACCCAGTTTAATCCACAAAAGAATGACACTAGATCTGGTTGACATTACAGTTTTTATTGATTGCTTTGACCTGTTTGAAGAAACTGGGAACCTCTCAGTCTTCATCATCACCATCTCAGCAGAGCAAAATACACCTCTTGCAAATTTGTTCACCCATTCTCATTGGACTGACACAGTTTTCCCACCCTTTAGCAAAACAGTTAACGCAGATGTCATTCAAGAAGTCCAAACTCTAGGAGTTTAGCTGTTTTTACAAAACAGAAACCATATGCTCTAAGCTCTTAGAAACTCCCTGATCATTATGAAATTACTGAAAGCACCTGTCTGACACTTCTTCACAGAATTTTTTAATTTGCAATCAGTCTGCAGGCCTGTGTTGTTCTTTGCAAGCATGGATCGAAAGGGTCTAAGGCAGATGAGAGGTAGAGTGAGAGTAAGAGGTAGAGGGGTCAGAGGAAGAGGAGTCCGTGTGCGAGGTGGAGGTGTAGCTGGAATGGCTCAAGTTACAGATGACTGAGAAGACTGTGTGTTTTTATTTTCCTAATGTCTCACCCAGTAATGGATTTTATTTTTATTTCCATGTATTATCTTTTGGAATATTTTATTTGTCAGCCACAGTCTGAAATAAATTAAGAATTTAATAAATCAAATTAGCTTCAAAGCATATCTGATTCTGGATGCATTTTTTGCTAGAGGCCAAATTTGACTACAAACGTCAAAGGCATGTAAGCTACGTACAGTCATAGGCTACAATAACAAGCAATGGTCACTGATTCACACATGAGTGCTGTACTTTGTATTTTGTTGCCCATTGTGTAATGATTGATTGGAGGTGCTCATAGACTTGTGTCAAAGTTGAGTTGTTTGAAGGCCAAATTTGCTTTTGCTCCATATTTTAAAGATTTTGGCACAGTTACAGCCTTTTGCAAACAAAATGTGTTATTTTCACCACTGTGGCACTGTTTAGGCCTCTGCGTTAACTGTTTTGAAAAATGTGGATTTTTAGTTGACGGCTGCCTGAAAACAATCAATAAAAACTGTAGTACACAATGAAACAAGGACTTGTCATTCTGATCGCACTGACATGTTCACTGACAGAAATGTACTTTTACTTTTTAAATTTACTTGAAACTAAATATTTTGAGCACAAGACTGGCTTTTGCAGGTAATCCAAGGTGTTTTGCTATTTGTATGAATTGTTTTAAGAAATGCACTTACAGTTTTGCAAATGTCAGAGATGATTCGAGAAATGTACCAAAGCGACTAAGAAAAACTGTAATAGGGTAGAAATTTGGTATGTTCTCTTAAAAAATTTGAAGCCGTTCCGAATGCGTGTGTATTTCTTACAGTGAAGCAGGAAGTGCAGCTCAGTTTCCACCTCACCGTTCGTACAGTGAACACACACACACACATGCTCTGTAGGTATCCAGGTTTTTCGGTGTCTCCCCATCTCCACAGCGAGTGTGTGTGCACTTAGCCTGTACTTGGTCTCTGCTCTGGAAATCTTACGGTGGAGATACACTGCTAATTTATACTCTCTGTTTAGGCTCCAATAGCAGTGTAATCTGAGCTGGTTCTGTCTCTGGTTCTCCCAGTGCTCCACATACACTTTTCTCATATATTCAGACATTTGGTTTAGTCTGATTGGAATTTGGTGAGCTGTGTTTGTGTGTGTGTCCGCCTAGTCCTAAAGTAAAGACAGGTCTGCTTCTCTCTCTCTCTCTCTCTCTCTCGCTCTCTCTCTCTCACTCTGTCTCTGTCCATCTCTCTTTGTCTGGCTCTCCATCTGTCTTGCTTTTTCTCTCTTTCTCTGTTTGTTTGTTTTTTTCCTCTCTGTCTCCGGTGTCTCTTTGTGTTTTTTTTCATGAATTTGTTTAACCCAGTTCATTTCGTTTTAAACAACACCTCTTTCATGATGCCAATCACAGACAGCGAGTAAATAAGTTATGATTCAGGCGTGGGTTTTGTTTGGTCTGACTGTGTTTCTCTCCGCCTTGTGGCTTCCCTTTTTTTTTAACCAACCAGACCATAATAATAGTGAATGTTTCAGCTCCCATATAACGTGTGTTTGCTTAAGTTTGTTTAAAGGAGCGTTTTCAACCAAACCTGTGTCCATCATATCTGTAACTGTTAGAAGGAAAGTTTGAAGTCCTCCATTTTAATGCAAAGCATCATCTTACTATCACTTACCCTGGTCATGGGAGGGTTTGGGGTCTAACCTGGGAATTCATACACCCCAGACAGAACACCAGTCCATTGAAGTTCAAACCTCAAGCTCAAAAGAGTTTAACCTCAGCCCCACAGAAACTGCCATTTCCCCCATCTGAGACAGCAGGGATGCGAATTTCCTACCTGTTTCCTGCATATTCAAATCCTGCCCTGTGATGGACTTGGTATAGTTGCTGTGAGTTAATCCCCTAAATAAATTGAATACAAGCCATCCTCCAAAAGCCTTTCATGTCACTGTAGGTTCAGATGAACTCACACCTGCCCTCTGCCATTCCTGAGCCAGCGCTGCACTGGTGGTGACCCGATCTCATAGCTGCATCCTCTTAGGAGACGGTCCTGGCGCTTGCTTGGCTTTCTTGGGTGCCCTGAAGCCTTCCTCACTGCAATGGAACCACTCTTTTTGAACTTCTTGATGATTTGATAATTGGTTGATCAGGGTGCTGTCTTACAAGCAGCAATGGTCCTTGTCTGTGAAACACTTTTGACACGACGCAATGATGACTGCACACGTTTTCCTGGTAGTAACCATGGTAAGCAAAAAAAAACGTAAAGGCACTACTACCCATTACCACTGGTCCCTATGACCCTGAACTGGGTTGAAAGGGTAGAGGAAATAAATGGATATTTTTGGATGCCGATAATCTATCGAGACTCCTCCTGAGGTTTCCAGATATCAGCAAACCTAGACCTAAGAGTGACTTTTAAGTTTTTCATTCGCACACATACAATGTAGCTTGATTTGACCTTCCGCACACCTGGCAACCCTATCTCTCAAACAAACGTGTACCCAAGTCTTTGTGTTTTATTAATTTTATTTTGGACATTCAAATGTAGAAACAAGAAAAAATTTAGAAAGAATTCAGTTTTTTCGCAGAAATCTTCATATACCAAACCTATTCAAGTGTATGGAAGACCGTTACCTCTGGGCCGTATGGCTCTGATTTAGCATAATATAAGCCTTAAATATATTATTTATGAAATAAAGCCTGATTGATTTCCTCAATCTAGCAATAATCTAATAATCTTAGCAAAGCTCTGGATGAATAACCGTCCACGTTAGGTTCTGTGAAACCAGACTTCAATCGAAATAGACTGCTGAAATTAATGATGAGTCTACAAACATTATTTAGGATTTAAATGCATTAGATGAAGCTCTTAACATGCAGCCTGATCCTCCTAACGAGCCTCTGAATGGTTCATAAGGCTTAATTACAAATGAAGATTTGGATTTAAGCTCTAAAGTTGAGATAAATTAAGCGAAGTCGAGTAAATTAGACATCCTGGACTCTTAATAAATTCACATCTCGACTGAAGAGCAATGACAATGAAAATCAGTTTTAGTCCCATTAACCAAAACGGAATGACCGATCTGCCAGCTGGTTTTGATTTAAGGGATCAGTCAGAAATGTTACGGAGAGTTATACAGCATCAGCAGCTTCGTCTCTTCCATCAGCTTATTTTCGTTCTGATTTTCTTCAACACGTCGTTCGCTGGTGTTATTAATGTTTAACTTTTATCTTATTGTCCTGTTTCACAGAGCGTAATTCGGACGTTAATCGTAAATTTAAATCGTTTATTTATATAATCAATTCTGGATTATAAGGCCTACCGAAAATACTCTAACAAACAGGCCGATATAAATGTACAGCAGCAGGCAAACAACAAAACCTGATCTGGATTATTTAATGGTCAGAAAAACACTAACAGTTTAAACCTGTTAATTCTTCAGTAAGATCCTGAGAAACAGAAGGTTAATGCAGTCACACGATCGCGTTATAAAGATTCGGTTCTCTCTGTTCAGTGTAGCTAGAAAGAGACCAGGAGGAAGAAGAAAGAAAGACCACGCAAATACTGAGCCACGTTTCCCCTGGCGCTCGATGAGCCATCGCTCGTCTGCCTCTTCCTGAAGCTGGACCAGTGCTGAAGACTCAGTTCCACTGCACCCTAAAGCCCTGCGGATGCCCAGCGGGACCCTCACTGGCACCTCATCCATCGCTCCCTCTTACTCTGTGGGTAACCGGCTTCCACCATAAGCTTCTCGTTCATGCGCCAGTACTTGTCGCCCTTAAAGAAGTAGATCTTGCCGTTGGTCCAGGTCAGAGCAGCGTCTGGGTTGAATGGGACCCCGGTGAAGAGGCGCGAGGTGAGTTTGGGGTAAATGCTCAGGTCGTTGTACACCATTTCGTCCCACTGCCAGTAACCGGAGCCCTGCAGAAACACGACAGGACGTGTGGTCATTAGAAAATTAATAGTGACCTGTTTATGTGCTGGGGAGGCAAATAAACCCCTAGGTTACCCCATCCTAACAACAACAGGATTAGAGCTTTTACTAACTAAAGATATTTTTCTTTTGCTAAGAAAACTAGGCTCCTTAGTAACATAAGGAAAATGTGTTTTTTTCATTGAAATATGTTTGTCAGAGTAAAGCGAATAAAGTACAAATACAAAGTAAGATCAAGTAAAATACTGTAAAAAATATTTTTTGCAAAATCCCAGCGATCGCGCCGACTGAAAAACATCAGTGCATATGACTGGACCGTGGTGCCCTCTGGTGGTGAAAAGCTAAACCTGCAAGTTCAAAACAAATAAATAAAGGTAGCGACTATGATATCTGGCTGCATTTTACCTTAAAGAAGAAAAGCTTCTTGTTTCTCTCCAGGTAAAGGGCCGCGTCCACGTTGGCGGGAATCCTCGTTAGCTGTTTGGGGTATCCGAGGTCCAGACGGAATCCTGTAAACCTCCAAACTTTATCCCCTGCAAAGGTAGGTAAGCAGAGTGAGAAATGTCATCGATATCACAGTAAAAAGAAAACAAGAAGTGAAGTTCAGTCCAGAGTGTGTTTATGGGTACTGGTTTAAAGTCCAGTTAAACCAGAGTGTGTTTATGGGTACTGGTTTAAAGTCCAGTTAAACCAGTATGTGTTTATGGGTACTGGTTTAAAGTCCAGTTAAACGAGTGTGTTTATGGGTACTGGTTTAAAGTCCAGATAAACCAGTGTGTGTTTATGGGTACTGGTTTAAAGTCCAGTTAAATCAGTGTGTGTTTATGGGTACTGGTTTAAAGTCCAGTTAAACCAGAGGATGTTTTGAACCAAAGTTCTATTGCATTACATAAACAAAGAGTACAATATGATCTCATTAATCCATCTTTTTGTTTATCGACTAAATTAAAACCTAAACACAGAGCAGCCAGTTTGAACTCTTTTAACTGTTTTTTTTATTCTTAATCCTGCTTCTTCTTTATTCTTTCTGAATCTTCTTGTTTATTTCTCGATGAAAAACTTTGTGTTGACGCAGATTAAGAAGGATACTCTGTAAACAGCGTTTCCTCTCTGTGTGTTTATTCGGGGTTCTGTTCTGACTCATCCGCGTTAGAACCCAACGTTCAGAAACATGGTGACTCACCAAGAAGCATATGTTAGTCATTAAACATCCAAAAACCACTTTCCTCCCCCGAAACTCATCAGAGCTCAGCATTTCAAGCTAACATCCTGTCCAGAAGATAAAGGGGCGATGTAGATCCTCCTTTCTACGTCTGGCCACCCGTCTTTACATGTGAGCGAGTGGAGGGAGGCGTACCGACAAAAACCAGACCTCCTAAACACGCCCTAAGGGAATCCAGCGGTTAAGAAAGCGGGTCAACCAAACCCAAACCCAAACCCTGTCCATCCCAAATCACCCCACTCAGAGTTTTCAGGATTTGCTGCTATATTTCAGAATTGAAAAAGTGAAAATATTTCACATTCTGAGTGTGAATCGGTGTATTCCAAACTCTTCAGCCTTCTTTTCGGAGCTGCTCTGGAATCTCCTTGGTTCGTACCGTGATGCACTTCCATAAAACGTGTGCTCTGATAGATCCCTGCTCTGTGTGTGTGTGTGTGTGTGTGTGTGTGTTTGTTTTCACCTTTTAGAAAGTAGGTCTTGTTGGTTCTGGGCGAGTGCACGGCAGCGTTCAGGTTCCCCGGCAGACCTTTCCACAGCAGGCTGATCTTTATGGGAGGGTTGTGCCCCGTCTCTGAGATGGTCCACACGTAGTTCCCGCTGAACGCAAACGTCTTACGCCACGGACCTAACAGAAACGGAAACATCTCTCCCATCTGACCATCTCTCCCCAGGGTGGAGTGTTTGGGTAGAGTGTCTGGGATATGGGAGTCGTTTCTTACCCAGCATGATGGCATCGAGTTTGCTGGTGCACGGATCTGGAACTTCCCCTGTCGAGATAGGTGGGATGGTCATGATGTGGAATTCCTCCTCCTCAATGGTACTGCTGATTCTCTTACCTGAAGAGAAAAGAACATCAGTTAAATCTAAACACACCTGATACGTTCCAATATCACGAAAATATGCTTAGTTACAAAAGGGTGCACCGTCGAAAATTAGGAACCATTGAATTATCCATTCATCCATACAATGACCTATCTAATAGTCCATACATTCATCTATATATTCCTACAGCGCTACATGTTCATCCATCTATTCCACCATCTAACAATCCTGTCTAAATCAGCAATCAATCATCTAAACATCTTGCTAAATACCTACTTATTCATCCATCCACTCAGCAGTCTGTCCACCTACAGACATACTTATTTACCTATTCAACTACCTACCCAATTATCTACAATCTAATAATAACAATCTAATATCCTTACATCCAGTCAATGACCTATTTAGCCACTCATCCTTTCACCCAACTACCTACCAACTGTAACTAACAAACCAATTATCTATAATCTAATATCCATCAATCCAAACTACCGACTTATCCATCCATCCACCTATCCAATATCAATTCAACTAAACATCCATCCAACTACCAATCTAATTATCCATCCTTCCACTTACCTACCTATCCAATTATCCATCTGTCCATCCAAGTACCCAAAAACCTATCCAACTTTCCATCCACCATATATCCCTGCTTCAAACGATCCACCCATCCATCCAACTACCCATCTAATTATTCATATATCCATCCAACTATTCTTCCATCTATACATCCATCCATCCAACTACCTATCCAGTTATCCGTCCACCCATCATCCATCCATCCAAATACCCAACAACCTATCCATCCATTCATTCATCCAACTACCTATCCAATTATACATCCATCCTTCTTACTACCAATCCAACTACCCATCCATTCAAATACCCAATAACCTATCCAACTATCCATTCATCTATCCAACGACTTATCTAATTATCCATCCATCTAACTACCCATCTCTCTACCTATCCTATTATCCAATTATCCATCCAAATCCATCCAATTATCCATCCAATTATCCAACTACCCAAAACTTATCAAATTAGCTATCTAACTATCCATCCATCCATCCTTCCAACAACCTATCCAATTATCTGTCCACCCATCGTTCATTCATCCAAATACCCAACAACATATACAACTATTAATCCAGTCATCCAACTACCCATTGACTATATTTATCCATCCAACCTTCCTTCCAAATACCTATCCAAATATCCATCCATCCTTCTAACTACCAATCCAACTAACCATCCATCCAAATTCCCAATAACCTATTCAACTATCCATCCATCCATCTATCCATTCATCCAACTACCTATCTAATTATCCATCTAACTGCCTATCCAATTACCCATTCAACTATTCATCCATCTATCTACCCAACAACCTATCCAATTATCCATCCACTAACTGACTAGCTACTCATTTTCTTATTCCTTATTGTACCTACTGATATATCTACCCATCCACCAATCCAATTATACATCAATCCATCCATCCATCAAACTACCTATCCAATTATATATCCATTCAACTACCCAACTACCTATTCCATCCATCCACTAACTGAATAGCTACAAATTTACATATTTCTTATTATACGAACTGATATATTAATCTATCCATCCATCCATCAATCCACCTATCTAATTATCCATTCATGCCTTCATCTGGCTATTCATCTACCTAGCTACATATCTGTCCATTCACCCTTACATGCACTTACTGGTCTACCTCTCCATCTACTTAAGGTAACTTTTTAGTTAATGCATCCATATATTTATATATTCATACATTAATCTACTCATATGTCCGTCCATCCATCCATCCGTTTATCTATCTATCCACCCATACATCCATCCATCACCTCAGTGTTACATGAGCTTGTGTTGATGAACATGTTAGTCTCTTAATCTTTGGTCCTCAAACTGGAAGAATTACCATATAATGCCTGGATGCCTGTGATGTCATCATGATGCAGCCTGAAGTTGGCCTGGTAGCCGGTGTAGTGTGCAGCCATGAGAGCACTGGGGTACTGAGAGTGGCCCAGTCCGAGCGCGTGTCCGATCTCATGCGCTGCCACGATGCGCAGGTTAGAGCCGTACTTATTCCCCTCTGTCCAGAGCTCATCTTCATCAAAGTGGACTATACCTGATGGAGGAGCTTCAGCGTGAGCAAGGACATGACCTACAGACAGGAGGAGATTTAGAGGTCATAATAAGGTACAAATAATGATGTGAAATCACAAGAAATGTGTGAGAAAATTACGGGAATGTTTCTAAACGATGTTCCTCTAATAGAGATAGGAAGGGATCTACTGTAGATATTTCTGCCTCTACAGAGCATAATATCATTAAACGATTCAGAATATGCAGGAATTTCAGTCTTAAAAAGCCTAAACTGAAGAGGGGTGATCTCTCTGTGCTCACTTAGAAGGCACTGCATTAAGAACTGTCATTCATCAGTATCTGCTTTGGACCAAAGACGAAAACAAGGAGCTTCCAGACTTTTATCCAAACCCTGTTTCCTGTTGCTGTTCTTTTATTCCAGACCGATTCTCCCACACACACTGCTAAAATTAGGTAAGAGCACTTTGATGAGGCGTTTGGGTGGCACAGCGGTCTAATACTCAAAATCCAATTTCTATTACCAGGAATCTGTTTTGTCGTTTAATCCAGGATGTTTTTCCAGATGACACAGAAGTCACAATTTATAAATATAGCTATAATAAGAGCGTCACATGACCACCGCTTTGATTGCTAAAGTTTTTACCGTCCCTACGGGACTCGGGGAGTAAATCGTGCCAAGGCACCGTACCCACATAAGAGACGAAATGAAAAAGTTCTTCAGGGGTGCCAAAACTTTTGCAAAAGATTGTATAAACGATTCGCTGCCTGGCTGAAAAATATTTGTTGGATCACATTCACTCTGGCATCTAATAAACAACACATTTATTGCCATCCTTTGTATTTACTTTATTTATATATAGAAATTTAAGGCTTTTCTTTTATCGTTTCTTTTTTGTTGACTTTTTTCTGTTTCTGTCTTTGCCTCCTGTCTCTTTCTTTCCTCTTCTTTTATTTTTTCCTCTTAATTTTTCTGCTTTTCTTTATTTTTTTATTACTTTTTCCTTCCTTTCATCTTTTTTGTTTTTCTTTTCTTTTTGTCCCTGCTTTCTGGTTGTTTTTTAATCTTTCTTTCCCTCCCTTCTCTTGTTTGGCCTTTTTGTTAGTTCTTCTTCTTATTATTTTCTCTATTATATTTATCTTTCTCTTTGATCTGTTAAAAATGTTCTTTTTTTTACCTCAGTTTTCTCTGTATTGTTGCTGCACATTTTCTTTATATTCTATTTAGTTTTTACTTCCTTCCCTTATGTTAACCTTCTTTTACTTTTATTTATTTTTCCTCTCTCTTCTTCTCATTTTCTTTCTTTAGTCATTGTTTCCTTTTTTCCTTGATCTGTTTTAATCTTTTGTTCCCATATTTTTCCCTCTATAGTTACTCTTACTCAATTTATTCAAACTTTTTCCATTCTAATAATTTTTTTTTAAAGATTAAAATGTAATTCTGTACATAAAACAATGAAATGTGGTCTTTTCTTTTGGTCATAAGATCCCAGTACAGTACTTAAAAAGCCACTTTTACTTCATAGACTGTATTTTTAATTTTGTGTTTTAAAATAACCTCAAAAGCAATCGAGTATCAATCTTCTAAACGTATGACGTACGTATGATCGCCAGCCTTTATCAAATCTGGGACTCTGTGACTCTAGATCTGTCTTCAAACTTTCCAGACACTCCAAAGCCCCGATGCCCGGCCCAAAATGGAGGGGGTAATTGATAATTGATTGAAATCCAATTTAATAATTTGTGTCCAGTATCCTTTCTCATTCGTCGCCCAGTCCCTCCCTGCACCTCCACGTCCATTATTCATAATATCACCGCAGTGCTGTGTAGTTACACACAGCTTAAATTACATGGTGTTCACCTCGGGTCCAGGGCAGCAGTGGTTAAAAGCACTGAACAAGTGATTATTACAGATAATTTACGAGTGGCTCTGTGTGAAACGCCTTCGCTCTGCTATGCCTGAACCTCCAATCCATGCTCTCAGAGGTTAGCCACTGGCACTAGCCTAGCCTCTGAGCTCATAGTTTAAGAAACGCTGGTTTCACGGTCTCACGGCCGGCGCTTTCGCATCGCTTCCAGAACTTTCCAGCCGAGTCGTCTGAGTGAGCCTGAAATAACGATCCCTGTCAAAAAACGACTTCGAAAAATAAACGCGTTTAACCAGGGCAGTGAAATTCCATTTTGTACCTTAAAATCCCGACTCGCTCTCCCGTACAAACATAATAATTTACGCAAGCATAAGCCGTATTTACCGAGCCCTATATATATTAAAATATATACTCAAAAGCACATATTAGATTCATATACTGTTACAAATACTCTAAAATGGTTTAGAGGTTAAGGCACTAACTTTATTCCTTTATTCTGTACACCTATTCAACTGCTCGTTAACATCTAATAAACCAATTACAGAGCAAGAGATCAGGGCATTCAGTTGTGCAGACTTGATTAAAGCGAGTTGCTGGATCAAACTGAGCATCGGAATGAGCGAGAAAGCTGATTTAACGGGACTTTAAACTTGTTTTTTGTATCATATTACTGAGCTGAGATTAAATGAGGGGTACAGTAGAACATAGTATCTGATTAACACTTTAGGACTTACCTCTTCCATCAAAGGGAGATGGGCAGCCCTCCCTGGTATGGAAGGAGATTCTGATATCTGCTCGTCCGTATTCTATTTCTTTAAAGGTTAACGGTGTTACGTCGCTCCAGTATTTAAAGGCAGACCTGATGGCCCTCTGAGTCGCAGCTTTACCCAAGTCTGGAGTGAAGTTATAGAGTCGATACGTCAGGTTCTTCTTCCTCCAGGCTCCTAAATACAAAGCTAATTATTAGTAAAATGAACTACAGTTTTGTGGTAAACAGGTGCAAATCCCAAAAAAATGTGGGATCGCTGTAAATCTGGGGGCAGATATGATCGTAGTTACGGGTGTGCTATGATTAGATCCTGGGTCTTACCACAATAGTGCTTCCCCTATAGTGCTGCCCTATAAAAAGGTTCTCAGAGGCTACTTTTGGGGAGTTTAGCTCTTGGTGAGAGATTGTTAAATACATTTTGAGAGGGGGCATAATTGGACTGAGAAGCAGGAGGGTCTTTTTGATTAATTGCCTTCATCTGGGCCAGGAGGTGTTCGGAGCAGTAGTTCCACACAAGGTGGGCACACACAAGGTGAAGAGGGTAGAGAGGATGGTTCAATCAAATAATGAGCACAAGCAGCTCTTACAGTTTCATTGCACCATCCAGATACAGGGGGCACCTTCAGTACACACCCTTGTCTCTGCCCGGACCTTTTCCATGTGGGCTGTCGTTGACAGACAGACCCTGCCACCTTCATTGCAGTGGTGACATGCAAGAGAAAAATGGACTGGGGCCGAACTCCAAAACAGGCCTTACGGTAAGCACTTCAATCCTGCCCTCTGTGCTGTGGAGCAACAAACTGCTTGTGTGATCCGTGGAGCCATCATAGTAATCATACAAGGGACACTAACAACTCAGCGTTATGTACAGGACATCCTGCCACCCTATGTCCCCTCTCTAAGATTTATCAGCAGGATAATCCTTGCTCACACACAGCAATAGTTTCCCAGGAACTACTCTGTCTTTGCAACTCTTCCTTGATCAGATTTAATCGCCGATCAGGTATAAATGGGACCAGCTGGGACGGCAGCTTTAGCAATCTACGAGTGTGCAGGGTCTACAGGACCAGCCATTGGCAATTCTTCCACCTACAGACCCTGTAGGCCTTCATGCCCAATCATATCTGATCTTGTATCCAGGCTCCTTTTAATTAAATATGTAACTATGCTTTTACTCTAATACTGTAAACGCTTACACATATCATTATTTCAATAGGGTTTTTTTTCTCAGCGAGTAACAATGTTAGTAACATTGTTTGGGCTTTATTTATATAAAATATTAATAATATTACATATTTAAAAAAAACAAAAACAATTACAAGCTGTTA
This sequence comes from Parotocinclus spilosoma, assembly GCA_033117975.1. Lineage (NCBI taxonomy): Eukaryota > Metazoa > Chordata > Actinopteri > Siluriformes > Loricariidae > Parotocinclus > Parotocinclus spilosoma. Next base: position 14,112 of record JAVSBV010125704.1, read on the forward strand.
TATTTATGCAAATATTGATCCAATAGTGCTCTATAGGAAACAGTTATTAGGTGATTATTTTGGGCAACGCCCATAAATACAGGAACATTAATATTAATAATATTGCATTATCAAGCTATTAACAAGCAAATCTTAATTGTTGTACATTTAAGACACAGCTCTGTCTGGAGTTATTAAAACCAGTGAAAACAAAACTATTATGTTATAAATAAAATATAAAATGACTGATAATCATTAACGAACAAACGATCGATTGATCATGTTTCCAGCTTAAACGAGAGATCTAACCTTCAGCATTTTTACGAGGGAATTCCTTTCATTCATTAAATGCGTTGCCAAACCTGTTCTATTCATGTTGTTTCGTTTGTTATTACGGTTTCCCAGGATTCGGTTTGTAAGGAGGTTGATTTGCCTCTTAGAAATGTCAGTAAAATAATCCCGACTGCTCAGTGTGAGTCATTTTCCTGGAATCTGGCCTGCAGGCCTCAGAGATTTACTTGTCAGATAGTTTCATTACGGTGCCAGGATGTGAGGACGATGTTCACGGGTTTATGCAGAGCCCTGCCTTCCCTTAGCACAAAGACACTCTTGCGGGTTTTAAGACGAGAAAAGTTTTTTAAAAAAGTAAAAAGTCCAGACCATGTAAAAGAACTACAAACTGTACGGTTTGGCAATAAAAAAAAACAAATAAACCCCAAAGCTGTGGAAACCCTTTCTCACCACCAAATCGTCTGTATTTATTTGATCTCTGGTTAAAGGGATCCTCGACCCCGCAGCGTGGCTCCCTCATTTTCACCAGAGTCTCCTCATCAAGCTTTCCTGTCATCAGCAAACCTGACACTTTCTGAAAAAGACTGAGGCCGACACAAACAGATCCTGATGTAGTAAAGTGAAAAATAACTTGCACGCCAAAACTTAAAGTTAACTTCTGGGTGACTGATTTTAAATCTTAATAGGTTTTAGCTACTAATAATTGTACAACAAAAAGATATTAAACAATGAAAGCAAAATAAACAATATATACTAAATTTAGTGGTTCAATACAACAAATTAAAAAAAAAATCACTGAATAAAAAAAAAGAAAAATGTTTTAAATTAGTACCAAGAAAATAACGCTAAATGAGACAAGATTAATTTATAATAATTATAATAATGTCTTATGTCTTGTTTTTTTTGCTTTAATTATTATTTCAAAATATGTATAATATTTATGAACATGTTGTATCTATTTTACACCATGCAAGTGCTTCTAATAATAATAATAATTATTATTATTATTATTATTATTATTATTATTATTATTATTACGCTGCCCCCCCAAAATTTTGAAATATCCCCTAATTTTTGTGAGCAGTGTATTGTTTAAAAATTGGTCAATAGGCTCATTAATGTTTGAGCCATTCAAGGGTACCCAAACTATTTTCATAAGACGTGTTATTACATGTAGTAATAATAACACTTCCATTTTTGTGATAAATAAGCAGACAAAGCCCACCACGGTGGGGATAAAACTGGATAAATAAAATAGGCATGCATTAGATCAATGGACATCTCTAAAGTGTCCCACTGTTACTGAGCGCGTGTGTGCCACCTTGCACCATATGCTACCCACTATAGTCCCAAAGCCGAAACTGAGCAACCCTAGGGAAAATCTCGTTATTAGGACCAAACCTCAGGAGGAGCAAGATTAAAAAATTTACTCAAACCTTCTTATTTAGTATGTAAGAATTAAACTAGGTTACCTAATTAATAGCTTTATAGTAACAGTTTAAACAAACAGAGGCTAAAGAAGACTTAATAGAAAAAAAACATTTTAGGAAAATAAAATAGAATAATATTTTAGAGATAATGTAATATTATGTAGATTATTTAATATAATAAAATAACACTGCAACATATAAGACAATAAATAAGATAAACGTATTATAATGAGGAAGGAAAGTCCTAAAAATTAAACGTACTGATTGCACAGTGAATAATACAAAAACAGAATCATTTGAATAGATATTCAGTGGTGATTATGCACATTAAAATACTGAAATGTTGAATTTTTGATGATTCTGTACCTCAGGGCTTCTTTTAGAGCTTCCTCGCTCAAGACCGTCTGCGTCTCTGAATCCAGAGGGGTGTTAAGATATCCAAACTGCCTCAGGTAATTCTGCACACATTATAGAATGTTGCATACAGTAAACATTACAATAATGGTTAGTACTCTGGTTATTATTGGAAATCTGCAGCGTTTTACATACTTTTTACATACTCTATTTGTAATTAGGGTTATATGTGTACATAAATTACATAGCCATGTATATTATTCTGTATAATCATATGTAACTACTTTTTGAGAGGGAAGAGTATGTTGTAATGCCATTGGTTGGGTCTAAATTACGGGGTCTACAAGATGAGCACTTTTGAACTTAATATTTGCTTTGTGTAATTCAATTTAATGAATACATTTTAGTAAAAAAAAACTGCCAAATGAATCGTTTTCTCAGTCATGCTTGCTACAGACACGGCTGGAATGGGACCCTGCAAACATATGCCTCTCCAGGCAGTGCCCCGACAACAAGATCACCAGACGTCACCAGACCCATATCCTGTCATCTGGTACAAAACCTGGCAGGGATGAGACTCCCTGCCTCCTTGAAATAAAGTTTGATCCTCAGCTCACCTCAGATTCTTGTTCGCAGAAATGAGCCCAGCCTGATTCGCCTTACTGGGGCTTCCGAGTTTCAGTCTTTCTTATGTCGTGAGGCTGGGTCTGTAGACCACCGGATCAGGGGTGCCACAACTTTGGGTACTTGGGTCTTACGTAATCTTATTAAACGTTCATTAATGCAGTGACATGCAGAACTATGCAATATTTGAATTCCACACAGAGGTTACCATAAATAAAACAGTCAATGTCAGATTTCTTTCTATAGCACTTTTCACAATAAAGAATTGTCTCAAAGTAGCTTTATAATTTTAGATTTTCTAATATCGAAGTCCAATCCAAAACTAAGCAAGCCTTGGGCGACAGTGGCAAGGAAAACCCTCCTCTAGTTATAGTTTAAATGAACAGAATCTAAATATGAAAATTAACAGCATACATCAAGGAAATATCATAAATAGCGTATAATACATGAATACTAATGAGTTAAAGGAAATGAAAATAGGACGAGCTCAAGAAAAACAGAGAATATAAATATCATACAAGACGAGAGGAAATAAGTACAATATGAAACAAAATCGCGTCAAAATGCACATAAAGGCATGTCAAATCAAATCCTTTAAACATGTAAGTAAAATCAGCAGTTTTGGGTTCGCATTACAAGCAAAGCTGGGATTAACAAGCATTCCTAAAAAAAAAGTTTTGTTGGAATTTGTTGCAATTTATAGTGGTTTAAAAAGTTCTCACCACTGCCTCGGTGAAGTCTCTTCTTCTCTGCAGCACAGAAGAGGAAGCTGTGCCGAACACAGCCGTGATCAGCACCGCTAATCGCAGGAAGTTTTCCATTCTCAGTCGGTGGTGTAGGGTTTGTTTTTGCTTGGTTGCACGTGGCTTATGAGGCTGAGAGCGCAGCACTGAGCGTAATCGCTTCATGCACGCGTTTATAAGTCAAAGATCGCCGTGAGTCATCACCAATCCTGCTGAGGCCTGCTCTGATGCATTTCCTATGACTCCGAAAGCCTAATGCTGTCCAAAAAACGTCCAGCTGTAGGACGATCCCCTCCAGCTCCTCTCCTCACACACTCCTCCACATTGACCTCAGAAGAAAAAATCCATAACGCCCATAAAATCAGCGAGTTTAACACGCATCGACTGTGCCCTGACCACAAAGCGTCTCTGCAACGCTGTGCGTAAATGCTTCGTCTCTCCTGTCCGGAAACTTACTTTTATAAATGAATTCCAGACAACCTGAACCGCAAGTTTACCATTTGGCAGAAACAAAGAGCCCCGGGGCCAGAAGTATTTGAGAAAGATTTACTAGATTTGCGTCTGTGTCCACGTGTTACAACATGTTCAAGCGTGGAGAGGTTCTCCAGCGCCAAGACGCATTCATCCACGTTAAAGGAATAATCCAGGGAATTTCCAACATACTAAATGTTGTCCACAACATTTGTACACTCCCTTCATACTTATGCACCTGAATCAGCCCCGGTTCTGGACTGCTTTGCTTGGGGGGGGGGTAGTAAAACATAATGAGTGGGCATGTTGTTGATAGTCATATTTTTGAAGCCAGAAATATATTAAGGTCTT
>JAVSBV010125722.1:0-18346 GCA_033117975.1 Parotocinclus spilosoma
GCTTCTTTTTTTTTTGTAAATTACAATGTTAGGCATATAGGTGGCAGTAGAGAGCTGGGAAGAAACTCAGGAGGTTCTTCACGGATATTACATACTGTACACGTTATTTGGTCTGATTAAGCAGAATTTTGGTCCAAATAATCAAATAACATTTCATGTATATAACAGGATTTGTTTCGGTACTTTAGGATTTGGTCTGAATAATCGCCTGGTCCCATTAACCGGTGGTCATATTAACCGGAATCGACTGTATTACCAACAGTACCGAAGATCAGCCAGATGAAACGGACACAATAAGTGAAGGTGCGACAGTGAAACTTAAATGAGGACAGGTGCATACATTTCCAACACTATTCACAGCTTTTACAACTGAGTAGTGCAAAGTCATTCACACAAACATGAGTAGCGCAAAAAGGTCTCTACACACTTCAGTCCAAACGTGAGCTGATGAGCAAGCAAGTGCATGAATAGTAAGGTCCAGTTGAGCAAACAAAGCACTGTGGAAGCACCCTGGGACTGTGGCGGCCTAATGTTTAAGATACTGAAATATGGACCCGAAGGTCCAGGGTTCAAATCCCACCTATGCCACAGTTGGGTCCCTGGGCAAGACCCTTAACTCACAATTGCTTGGATTGTAAGACTGTATTAATTGTACATCGCTCTGGATAAGGGCGTCTGCTAATCGACATAAATGTAAATGTAAGCAAAAGGCACTGCACTAAAATGCAAAACAACAATAATAAGCTGCAATTACATACATAAGCACTTTAGATAGGAATCTGTTATAATTATTATGTCAAATGTGGTATTATTTTACATAATAATTAGAGTTCAGTACAGCGCTGTGTACTGTAACAACATACATTGTGCTGCACAGTGTCTATGCCGTTAAAAGGAAACACACCTAAACATTGTAAATGGCAGGAAAAGTTGCCAGTTGTCTAAAAAAGACATTTTTGTAATCTAAGTTCCTAACAATGTTCACACTGCAGATAAAATTGGTCCAGATTTTCCCCCATATGTGATATATAAGTTTCTACAGCTGCAACCGTAATTGGTTAAAAAAAACCCTCATTCAGCCTGTTAGTTTTTTGTTTTGGACCTGAAATCTTATGTGGCAGGCAGTGTGACCAGTCAGATTCAAATTCAAACCATGTAGGAGCTCATCTCTTTGGGCAACTTTGTTTTAGATGTGCATAAGAACATCTCGTGTGACTTTACACAGCTCATGGACAATCAAGCGAACTGCTTAGCAGTGCTTAACTGGTTCCTGTTGGACAGTCTTTACAGTCCAACTCTTGCATTTGAACTATACACAGTGGAATGCCAGTCAAATATTGGCCCAATTTTGTCTCTGTATTTTAAATGCAAATTCAAAATGTCACCATTCAAAATGCAATTGGATAAACAACAGCTGTGGGTTTGCAATCACAAATTTTAGCTGTGTTTTATTTGTTTGAGAGGGCGTGCCAAGTGAGTAGTAGTCTGCAGTACTGACAAAAAACGATTTCTTAGTGTTGTTAATAACTATAATTACATAATACATTGTCTGTACATATCTTTGGTCTAAGGTACTCAACTCAACTCAAGCACCTTAATGTTTTTAGTAATATAATAAATGATATCATTTCTTATGCCTTTTAATCTGTTTTCTTTCTTGTCATAAGACACTTTTTTCGCAGAATGATTCCACAAAGGTAACCTGGGACCCACCCTCCATGGGTGGCTTAGATGTTAATTAATTAAATTATTAAAAGCATATTAAAATTCAAATTTAAATCAATAATAATATTTAAGTTAGTAATAAAATAAATTACCAAATAGAATTTAAAACAAAATAGATTTTAAAATCAGTCCTCAGTGAGAGGTCCTTGGAGGCACATTGTCTTTGGGTGACTAAGTGATGGAGGGAGTCACTCCACTCTGGTGGGACTGGTTTCTGTTGATGAAGACCAGTAGAGTGATGCTGAGGTGAAGGATTCTAAGAGTTCACTCAGATAATATGGGGCCAGACCATGTAGAGCTTGATATGTTAGTCATGCACTGTTAGGTACAATGCTTGCTAGTGCTAAATGATATGATCAGTATAATAATTAACTGAAATTGTAAACTTGATTACAATTTTTTCAGACATGCACTAATATTTGGTACATATTTGCTAGGGTTAATGTGTCAAAAGAGATTGGCAACATTGCCATTGATTACTGAAACCTTTTCCACAGTGTTTACATCTGACTTTATTTTGTTTGGTGTTTGAGTTCTACTCCATGTTTCTTACATGTCACGTGACTAAACCTGGGTAGTTTTTCGGGAGAAGGGAAAGAATTAACAGAATGCTTAACAAATGTATTAACATAATTTCAAAAACTTAGAAATAATGGGCAAGATTATTTTGGTTTTAATTGCCAGCCCTAACGCTATCTTGGTTTGTGCATGTGCACAGTAGTCTATAATATTTGGCTACATGTAGTAGTAAATTTGTTAAATCTTAAGGCATGTTTGTGAGTGTTTTTTACAAAGTGAGCAACGCACATGATTAAAACAACAACTAAGATATTATTGTAGATGGTACGTATGGCACACCCCTGTTCTGCATGTTGACCTATTCAAAGAGCATGGCATAATACATGTTACAAAGAAAATGCAAACCTTTAAAAATACAATCTTTTCTTTCAAACAAAAAAGGTCAAAGAAACACTCCAGCCTTAGAGCCCGAGTACTTTTCATCGTGTGAAAAATGGCAACTCGTGTGACGTAACGTGTGCACGAATGGAGAAAGTTTTTCCTATGGAAAGAAGTTTCCCCAAGAGTGCCGTATCTCCACAACAGAGAATCTAAAATCATCCCTGCGTCATGCGAGAGATGGGTACAGCAGAGGTGAGAAGATCTGCTGTCTGTGGCAAGAAAGTGGCCCCACGGGGCCCCGTAATTAACCTTTGGTCGCGCTGAGACTTCTGCTTATTAGACATGCATCTTTCCCTTTCAGAACTGTACATTTATATAAATAGATGCTGTAGCCATCAGTAGTCCTTGGTTGGTAATTGGATGTACAAATACAAAAAACCTTTTTGTGAATGTTAATGCAACAAACCATTACTGAAAGGTCACTGTTTTTAGAGTCCAGGTACTTATGATATTCTATAAGACCGTCACTTGTAGGGAGTAAGGATTCAAACATGCTTTTACCACTATGCTTTCACAGTGCAGAAAGAAACATTATAGACCCAGTCTCAGGAACTGAAAAAAAAATCTGAACATTTGGGTTTTTACACCTAAGCTCATCCAAATAGCGTGGGTCCTGTTAAAAAAACATTATACATATAAACTTCACTAGGTGCCTCAATCAAATATCAAAACTCCCTTCCTGCTATAAATCTAGGGGGCATTTTTAACCCTTACACACTATACAAACCACTATTTATTAATGGATGGTGATTAAGAAAAGTAACAGAAGCAGATGGTGTTCTGCATACACGCTTCACTTTATTCTCATAGTCATGATTGCAGAGGACCAGTACAGGATGCCCCGACTGACCACCACTCCCTTAGAAATAGCAAATGGTGCCTGCATGGAACACCCAACTCAACAAAAAAAAAGTGGTGTAGGGCTCACGTGTTAGACCCCTGTGCCACCGGAGCGCCTGCTATCCTACCTATTATTAGAACATTCTCTATAACAAGGTACTGTTAAATCAGCATTTGAATGTCTTCGAAGATGAGTTTAACAATTCACTGCCACTTTACTATTATGGTATTAGTGATATAAGTAATGAAAAAGCTTAATAAGTAAATTATTCTACAGATATGTGCTAAGGCTTTAAGAATTCTAATAAATTACTATAGCAGTGTTGACGATTCACAAGTACAACTAAGGAAACTGGGACATTGTGTAAAACATAAATAAAAACAGAACACAATGATTTGCAAATCCTTTTCAACCCATATACAATTGATAACGCTACAAAGATATGATATGTAATGTTCAAATTGATAAACTTTATTGTTTTTTGCAAATATTTACTCCTTTTTCAGTTGATGGCTGGAACACGTTCCAAAAGAGTTGGGACAGGGGCATGTTTACCACTATATTACATCACCTTTCCTTTTAACAACACTCAATAAGCGTTTGGGAACTGAGGACACTAATTGTTGAAGCTTTGTAGGTGAAATTCTTTCTGATTGTTGCTCAATGTACAGCTTTAGTTGCTTACCAGTCTCTGTTGTCATATTTTGCACTTCATAATGTGCCACACACCGGCAGGCCAGTCTGGTACCTGCTCTCTTTTAGTCCGAAGTCACGCTGTTGTAACATGCAGAATGTGGCTTGGCATTGTCTTGCTAAAAAGCAGGGACGTCCCTGAAAAAGACGTTGATTGGATGGCAGCATGTGTTGCTCTAAAACCTGTATGTACCTTTCAGAGTTAATGGTTCCTTTACAGATGTGCAAGTTACCCAGGCTGGGGGCGCTAACACAACTCCATATCATTAGAGATGTTGGTTTTTGAACCTTGTGCTGCTAACTGTCCAGACAGCTATTTCCCTATGTGACCCAGAGGACACGACGTCCAGGATTTCCAAAAACAATTTAAAATGTGGACTCGTCAGGTCACAGGACACTTTTCCACTTTGCGTCAGTCCATCTCACATGATCTCGGGCCCAGAGAAGCCGGTGGTGTTTCTGAATGTTGTTAATATATGGCTTTCACTTTGCATGGTAGAGTTTTAACTTGTAGATGGAGGGATGAACTGTGTTCACTGACAATGGTTTTCTGAAGTGTTACTGAGCCCACGTGGTAATATCCATTACAGAATGATGTCGGTTTTTAATTCAGTGCCACCTGAGAGATCGAAGGTCACGGGGAATGAATGTTGGTTTTTGGCCTTGCCACTTACTTACAGAGATTCCTCCAGATTCTCAAAATCTTTCACTGATATTATGGACTTTAGATGATGAAATCCCTAAATTCTTTACCAATGCACGATAAGAAACGCTGTTCTTAAACTTATGGACTTTTTGCTCATTGTTCATAAAGTGGTGAACCTCATCCCATCCTTGTTTGTGAACGACTGAGCATTTCCGGCATGCTCCTTTTATACCCAGTCATGACACTCACCTGTGGAATGTTCCAAATAGGTGAGTTTAGAGCAGTCCCAGTCTTTTGTTGCCCCTGTCCCACCTCTTTTTGAACGTGTCGCAGGCATCGAATGTGTCCAAGTGAGTGAATATTTGCAAAAAACAATAAAGTTTATCTGTATGATCATTAAATATCTTGTCTTGTAATGTATTCAATTGAATTTGGGTTAAAAAAAGATTAGCAAATTTTGTTTTTATTTATGTTTTACACAATGTCCCAACTTTATTGGAATTGGGGTTGTAGAAGACAGAGTAGAAGCCATTCAGGTGCCTGTGTGTGACTAACTTACCGAACTTGTGCTCCTTAGCGTTTTTACTAGACACTGTTCTAACTTGTTTGATGTGTTTAGAGACTTTTGTGGAGTTAATCTTGTTCATATGGATGACTTTTCACTTATTTTTAACAAGCTGTAAATGGTGTTTACAGCATAAGTGAGTGAATTTGCTCTATTGTAAGTAGTACAGCTTTGTTTGTCTCTACCTGTATATCCTCTAACCTATGATTATATAAACTGGTTCACATTCGTTCTTTGTGTCTCTGATTCATCTGGCTGATCTTCCGTGTTGTTCATAATACTGTCTATCAATGCATTTTTGCTTCCCTACAACAAAATAATCAAGTCCATCCTCTTAAGCAGATAATAACTATTTAGATGAAAGTCTCTTTTCACAGAATGTAATGCTGTTGCTAAACAGCACATACCTGTATTTGTGATTAAAATTTGCCTTTTTAAGGTCAACAGTAAAACTTTATTAACCATAGTCCAGATTGCATAAACATGAAAGATTGATTGTAATATTTATTCTGAACGATGTGCACTATTTTTGCTCCATACCCATGTTCTGTACCTTTCATACTCTGGCAAGTATGGTAACCAAATTTAAAAGTGGAGCTTGATTATGGTACAAGTCATTCGGCGATGTTAAGGTACGAATGCACACTTCAAACCGTACCATCCAACTCGGGTGGAAATGTGTCAGAACTGGACACTAATTCTTTACTTCCTTTGCTCGTAACCTAAATTCAGCCTCCGTTTATTCAGGGTGTCTGCTAGGCAGTGTGCCAGGTGTTTGGAACTACCCTGTGAGCACAGCTGGGCTGGAGTATAAACACTAAGCAGGACTGCTCACTAAATGGATTTAGGTCATCAATTTAACACTCATTGCTCGCTCACATTGTTTGCTTTTGCTCTGGCTAAGAGCTACTGCGTCACAACAGCATTCAGCACTGCTTGCTGAATTCAAGCGCTGCTGTTTTGTCAAAGGTAAATCCACTCCAAAGGCGACAGCTACTGGATTAAGTTTGTAGCGCTTACCGTCTCAAGAGCCATTTATTATTATTATTATTAGCTAGAGCTTTGTAGCCTTGTTTACATGATAACAAATTGTGTGGCTAACCATTGCTAATGAAAATAATGACTAAATAGGAACAAACACACGCTATTCCCGCGTTCACTAAACAGAGCTTTTTTAATACATCTGCTAAAATAGATGTACAGCTACGTGCTGTTTAACGGCCGCATTGCATTCTGTGAACAGCACGTGAACTGAAATAGACGTTTTTTTTAGACTTAGACTCAGTCATTCTTGATAATCTACAAATTGCTGTAGATGGAAATTTTGAAGCGAGATGGCTTGTATAATTCGGAGCCTCACTTTATAGGTTCCACAAGTTAAAAACCTAGGCCTCCATCCAGAGATCTGCTGCAGGAACATGATTGGCTATGTCTGACAAGAGTAGTGCCAGGCAAGAGAATCATCTCTCAGCCCCGTATCAGTGGCTATTTCAGTCTAATTGTGATCAAAGGATAAAGTGAATAAGCATGTTCAAGTATGCAGGCTAATTCTCTTTATAGAAGTCCACCTGCTGATGAAAGAATGTAGTCAGGGCCCATAAGGCATATTGGGTACACGTTCTCTGGTGTTTAGAGATACACTGGTCGATTCGGCCGTTAACCGAATCGGCTGGTTTTCACCATGATCGGAGCTGTGACCGGTGATCGGCCGGTCAGTCTCATATAACCGATTCTCTGCCAGTCACATTTGGCTAAACTTACACACCGTGTGACAGCGACAAAAGCGCATTCACACATGAAAAACACACCGGCTTTACCAATTTTAATTTGCGATTCAAATCTGCTTTAGTTTAGTTCCAGCTTTAAACTGTGTGTTTGTTTATGAGACAGAACGATACTGACACACTGATGAAGAGAAAGTGTTAAGATTTTTACTTCAACCTAAATTGTCTCTTCTAAAAAGGCACTGATTGCAATTTTCCTTTTCAATTTCCCTTTTTTTAAAACCTATGTCTGGTCATTTCTGGCCATTTCTTTTTATTCAGGAATTATATCTGACAACCTACAGATAATTAATACAGATGATAATAATAATAATAACTTTTTTTAAAGGAAACTTTATCATTAAACAGACAGATAGCAGAAGATGCTCGCTTGTGTCAACGGAGTTAGGTGTAGGTTTGTAAAATTCTGTATTCGTTGAGGCGATGCTGTTTTGAATGTTTTATTATTCAGTTCTTTTTTTTGTTGCTTACTTTTGTCATGCATATTGCAAACAGCACCCACTTACTGTGAAGAACAGGGACGCTGAAGACATGACTGTACCCAAATAACACCATATCACTGTTCCCTCACTAATACTGCACTATAAAGGAAAGCAGTAGCATTGGCACTCAGTGGAAATAGAACTGTAGTGATAAGTGTTATTTCAGTTACAGCCAGTTACAGCCATGTCTTTATCGTTCTTCAAGTGAGTGTCGTTTGCAGTCTATAGGTAGAAAGTAAGCCGTGGAGCAACAAATTTGAAAACTTAGAACAACTAATTTAATAAGACATTAAAAACAGCATCACCTCACTGAATATCTGAAATTGGACAATGCTAAAGCTAACTTTGTTAGGAACACAGACCAAGACACAAACCAGCATATCTTTCTTTTGCAATGAAGCAGCTGAACAAACTTTCAACAAAAATGTATCTGTACGCTGTTAATTATAATTCTTGGCCATAATCGGACCAAATCAGAACTGGTCATATGTTTAAAAAATCGGATATCGGATTTGGTCATGAATCTTGGAATTGATGCATCTCTACTAATGATACTTCTCTTTCTTTTTTGTTTGTTTGTTTATTTGGCTTCTTTAACATTGCTATTGGCTTCAGTGGCCATCTTCGCGACACACACAAGGGTATAGCCATACACAAGTTTAGCTCAAAACTAGTCATGTATATACACACACAAGTCAATGGCAATTATGAGTAATTAATTAACCTAACACGCATGTCTTTGGACTGTTGGGGGAAACCGGTGTACCTGGAGTAAACCCACGCATGTTGTTACAAGAGAATGTCGAAGGAACCAAACTAGGATAGCACAAATGGGAGAAAAATCACTAGCTGTAGATATGACTTAAAACCTGCCTTAAAGACATCAGGTCTAAAGTGTAATGTTTCTGGAGGATTGATATTTATTAAAAAATATTTTTCTCTCTTTGTTTTTTTTGTATAACTGTCCCAAACACAAACATTGTTGTGCGAGGCTTTCGGTCTCAGAGCCTGTTTTTTTCCTGAACCCTTTGGAAGAACATCGTGGCAGAGAGTGAACATGTGAGTGAAATGCAGGGTGCGCTTCAAAGGGTGCTCGTGCTCACTGACTGTGTCATCCAACAAAAGCTGTTCCACGTGAGTTAATTTTCTTGAGTGAACATTATTGACGCACAATGCAGTCCTCAAGATGGATTTTCAATTTAATGTAGCACAACGCGAGCCAGTGTGTGCGTGTGCAATGCTGGCAGAAGACAACCGCTTCTGTTTTGCTGATAATATCTAGTGTTATTACTGTAATCTCTCAACTCTGTCATCTGCATGACTTGTCTGTCACCCACGTTTATTAAGCCCTTGCCAAATAACATGTTTAACATGGGCCCTGTGGGGTGCAGACTTAAACATGGCATATTCTTGCCAGTCAAGCATTAGTAAGTCAGTTGAAATCTGAGGCTGTAAAACAACTAGTGGATGATCTATGGCGGTTTATTTGCAGTACTATGCAAAGGTCTTAGGTCACCATTAGATTAAATCCTTATGAATTGGTATACTGGCCATGTAGAATTGTTTCTTGGTCTATTTATAACAATACAGTCAGGAAATACAGGAAAGTATATGCAGTATTAAAAAACTGAAAGAACATTTTGTATGCTACAGTGGCAAGTATGTAGTATGGCCTGCTACTTGGGCAAGAGCAGCATCTGGCAGCTCTAATAGGATGCCAGGTTTATCATTCTACAGTATAAAGAAGCTTAATTAGGAATATTTTTGCAAGGAGAACATGGTGAAAAGGCTAAGATGTGCTAAAGCTCACAAAGTTTATGATGAAATCAGTGGAAGAGTGTATTACGGAATGAGAAACCCAAGTTGGAAATGTTTGGGTTTAATTGTCCACAATATGTCATATGTAGTTGTTATACCATTGTTAAAACAGCAAATGAATGGTGGCCTAAGAATTTAGAATCACTTAGCTTATGCTCTTATTCAGAGCAACACCTGATCTCAAGAGTCACAGTGGCCGCTTATACGAGGTTAGTATTGAACTCACAACCTTCACATTATTAATCCAGTTGTTTGGCTTTCAAGCTTGTTCTCTGGAAGAAGTATTTAAAAGTCAACGTCAACAAAACTATTGGCAAATAGTTTTTAAAAAAAAAAGTTTTTTTTTAAAAATTTGTTTCAAAGAAGCAAACAAAACTAATCCAAGCAAAGCAAAACCATTAAACCAAACTTGTCTTTTGTTGAGGATTTGTAGAAGATCCAGAAGCACTGTTCTGTAGAAACAGATGATATGATGGTTATCATTAAGTTTTTATCTTAGGACCTCCAAATACTGAGTATGTACAGTACTACTGCACATTAGTACTAGGTCACTAGGATTTTTTTAAGCAATGGTATTATGACCCTATACACTGCTCACTTCATTTTGGAGTATCTTCTACTTTTTGTGGGCAGTATATTAACTACTGAACTTAGTATTAAGAAGTGAAAAATACAAGTCTGAAGGTTCTATCTTATACTGATCTTTATTTTAAACATTGCTTAACATGTCTAAGCCTTTTCACCCTGTCCTTCTTCCGAGAAAGTGGTTTCTTTTAAAAAGCTGATCAAGCTTTATTGGACTGTGAAAGGGTCCACTTGGCATCCTGATAAAGCTGCCATATGCTGCTATTGATTAAGTGTAAGGGAAGGTGACACTAAATACTTGCCACTGTAGCCTATCAAAGCTGTTTTCTGGTTTTCACTGGTTGGTAATAGTGCATACAAATGCCCTATATTTTATATTGTAATAAAGGTACTGAGAAATAATTATAGATGGTCATTATACCATTAATAACATAAAATATCAGCTGCTGCATGTGCAGTTGTAGCAGTTGTGTGATTCCTCTGGACTACTGTGTCTGCATGATGAATTTACTGCCTCATTCAATCAGTTATAACAAATGGAGCCAGCCCAGAAAGTCCACTTGTATGAACAGGCATGCTACAGTGGGAGGTTACAAATGTCTTGTATTGATCTTTTCATTACTGATCATCAATGATTTATTATCTGGTTTCCTGGGCAGCTGCAAGCTCTGACAGGATATGATGTGTTTATCGAGTTGCAAATTACATCGTCTCTTTATGATTGATGCGAACTAAGCTCCTTGAAACAAACACCTGCCAAGTTTATCTTAATTTCTTTAGCAGTTCTTGGTTGCACCTTCTCTCATCACATAGATCTTTTCAAATTAATATTTATGAGCACATAAAGTAAGCACAGTTCAAAACAATATGGATGATTTACAAGCCTGTTTCACAAGAATGGGTGGGTGATATGGTTCTGAAATAATATCATGATATTTTAGGGTACTTTTGCGATAACTATATAATTGGTGATATATTTTAAGAACATGCAAATGCAATAAAATGTATTTTATACTTTAAAATAACGGCATTTTTGACTTTCAATTAGATGTGTTTGTTGTGATTAGATATTGTTACAGATCTGACAGTTTGTACCCAAACCACCTCCACGCTACCGAAGTCGCTCCTCTTTTCAGGGACAAACTCCTTCACTGCAGAACTACTTTCTTCCACCCCTGTTGCCCTGCCTATGAGTCACGTACTGGACGTACGCTATCCTTTTTAAATGCATTAAGTCATTACGTAAACAGGTTGAAATATCACGGTATGGATGTTTTAAATAATTAAATAAATTACACCGGTATTATCATAAAGAATATTGTTTATATAAAAGAAGTTTATGTTGTAAAATTCAACCATATTCAGATTTCTAAGAACACAATGTACAGGGAAATGCTCATAATACTATAATAAAACTAAATAGCTGAGTATTCAGAATAACACCAGAAATTCTATCAAATATATTTTAGGTCAATTCAATACTGCAATTCAAATGTTACATAATTCATGTTAGAACTTTAAATTTAGTCAGCGTTAAAACATGCTAACTTGTGTAGCCTACAAGCCGTTCAAAATCATGTAACGTTAACTAATGACCACTATATGGATAAATAGATGAATTACATAAATCATGTTTTCTTAAACACAAATCATATTAAAGAGGTAATTATACTTTATGATCAGAGTAAGCCTCTTCAGCCAAACATTTAAAGACCACGGACCATGTTTTTTTCATGATGGTTAAAAGATCTGGCAATGACAGATTTTTTGGTTGTGTATTTAAATCCTTTGTGTGCTTTTCAGTGGACTTAACCAATTAAAAACCATGATCCCCATTTGGGGATCGGGTGCTTTAACTCACCTACTGATGGAATGGGATGGGATGCATGTGGACAGAAATAAAGTAAAAAAAAATGGTCAAAATAAAATTTGGCAGTTAATGGGTTAAGCTTGTCTTTTTGGTTTCAAATTTTTAACCTTAAAATTTATTAGCCCAACATGAATACTTTAGGAATGGACATTTGCAGTAACTTAGTTCATCTGACTGATTCAGTCTATAAATGGAATCAATCTTATTACGGAAGAATTCTGCAAGTCGATTGAGATGGAGTTCTAAGCCTCATGCTTTTACAATTCAGCTAGTTTGTGGTCGTTTCATCTGTTGATGAAACCAAAAATAAATATATATAAAAAAACTGTTTTTCTGTCATTAGGCATACAGTGGCAGTCAAAAACTTGAGCCCACTAGCCAAATATCGCTTTGCATTTCTTATTACAACTATAATAATCCAAAATACACCGCAAAGCTTTGTAACAACCACTTCACGTCTAAATAGGATCGATTATGGCTTACTGGCATGGACTTTCCTCCACAGTCACCTAATCTAAACCTCACTGATCACTATGGTAGCACTTAAAAACAGTGAAAAGCAAGTATAAAGTAACAAGATGAATATCACAAAATGCTCTTTGAAAATTGGGAACTTGTACTGGGATAGCACAAACTTGTGGAGTCCATGCCAAGCTTTAGTGCAAGCTGTCATTATAGCCAAAGAAGTAACATACCAAATACTAATAAATGTCTGTTGTATGTATTTTCAAAGATTTTGCTCACTTTTCAATGCGGTTTAATGCTATTGGTTTTTTTTTATTTATTTTTTTTTTTTTTAAATGCTACTCTTGAGATCTTTCTGTAAATGGTGCTCCATGTTGCATATTCAGTTGTGGCCAGAAGTTTTAAGAATGGCACAAATTTTGGCTCTCACAGAGCTTCAGCAGTTTTTATGGTGACAATTTGTATTACTGCTAAATTATGAGGAGTGATCAGATTAATTGCAAGTAATTCCCTGCCATAAAAATGACCTAATCACAAATATGGCCTGCTAGCATCATTTTAGTGATGGTCACGTTAGCTTAGGAGAAAAGGTTAATGAGAACAAGACAGTTTATATGAGTCATATGAGACAAAGGGTTTTGGAAGATGGCTTCATGTCAAGAAGGACAGTAATGAAGCCACTTCTCTCCTAAAGAAACATGTAGGGCAAGCTGACATTCTGAAGGAAGTGTAGGGATTGGACTGCAGAGGACTTGGGCAAAGTTAGTTTCTCTGATGAAGCCCCTTTCAGACTGTTTGGGACATCTAGAAATATGATTTTCCGACGGAAAAAGAAGTCATGTGTCATGCCAACAGTGAAGCCTCCTGAGACCATTCATGTTTGGGGTTGCTTCTCATTCAGGGGAGTGGGTTCTCTGAAAAATTTAGACCAAGAACACTGTGAAACAACATGAATAAAGAATGATATCAAAACATCCTCCAAAAGCAATTCCTCCCAACGGTCCAGGAGCAATTTGGAGATGAACATGGCTTTTTCCAGCATAATGGAGCACCATGTCACAATGCAAAAGTGATAACCAAGTGACTCGTGAAGAAAACATTTTTATTTTTTTAAACTTCTTAGATCTCAGTCCCATTAAATACTTGTGGTCGATTGTCAAAAAAAAGGTGAACAAACATAAACCCAGAAATTGTGATGAACTCCAAGCACTGAAAAGGCAAGAATGGGTTGCCACCATTTAAGATTTTGCCCAGAAGCTGATATCCAGCATGCTGAGGTGAATTGCAGAAGTCTTAAAGAATTAGGGTCAACACTAAATGTACATCTCTGTTTAAACTCCATGTATTTGCCAGTAAAAAAAAAAAAAAAATTATGGAATGCTTATAATTGCTCTACTTTATCCCATATAAAAATTTGACAAAAGGTTCTGAAAAACTGAGGCAGCAAACTTTGTAAAAATCAAAATCTGTGCTATTCTCAAAACGTTTGGCCTGTACTGTATGTAGACTAGTAAGAACAAATTCGACTTTAATTCAGATGGTCCAATATATAAAAAATGTATGTCATATATTTTCCAAAGCTTAGCTGAGGCCGTCATATACAAAGTATTTAGGAATTGTTTGTTGCCTAATTTCAGTACTCTTTGTTTAACAGAGTTTAAGTCACCATTGTTTAAAACACTTGTACAGTTATAAATTCTTGCAGTTCTTAATCTAGTACTTCTGGCACATTAAAAGCAGATTTTGAGCACTGGTCAGATGTTAGTGGTTGGCTGTATCATGTTCTAAATAAAGGTGAACCCCTAGGAAAGTAGCATGTCCTGATAGTTTTACATCACTTACCACAAATCTGCTCCGTGCTGGGCTGGGACTTACCATCTTACAGCCTCAACCACGTCAATCCCTTTGCTGCTGTAGTGCCAACATAAACATTTTACTAAGATTTATCAGGTTTGGCCTGGAGATGACGGATTGCAAGTTTGCTTGCTGTGATGTTATCCAGATTCTTAGAATGAGGTATTTGACTGCCCTTGTGACGAATTATGTATTTATTTGTCCTTTAGTTCAGACATTTTGAGCAATTTAGTTTTGACATTACCAGTGACCTCATTAATTAAGTTAGAAAAGAGTCATAAATGCTAAGGATTTCACATTTTGCAGATGGCTTATACTAGTTACCATAGATAACTGAAAATTATAAAGCATGTTAATGTTATTTGTAAAATAATCTTTTTTCATAGAGAGGATCCCCACTTAATGATTTGTACATCAGTTGAGCCCAGTAGAACTGTGTGCGCAAGCAAAAATGCATTATTTATTTATTTAAGTTGCAGTCACCTTAATGTAAACACCAAATATGTTATAACAGAATTCCAGTACCATAATGGTTTTCTGTCAATTTCGGCCCAATTGTACGTGATGAGCTACATGGTTTGTGGGTTTTAGTATTGGAATGGTGCCCCAGTAAAAGATTGCTGTTACCCACTAAAATCACAATGGTAAAATCTCAAATTCTCTTGGGATATTGGACAGGTTTACAGGACATTCCATTGAAATTCATTACAGGCACTACATTTCCCATAATGCCACAATTACCAATGAATTTTGCCAGTGAAAGTTCTAACACGTTCAGTTTCTTTTCTTTTTTTTATGGAGTGATGGACATTACCTTGTATGCAGGGTGGCTTACTTTCTTTTAAACATTGTAATGATAGCTCATAAATGTATGTTTTAAATATTCTCTTCTAAAAGTATTACACATTAAACGATTAAGGGGGCTTCGGTTACATAGCATAAACGTGATTAATGCAATTAATTTTAACAAATTTTAACAAATTTTGTTTATTTGTTTTTGTTTATTTGTCTTCTCAGCTGCAAATTAACACCCACTTCAGTGTGAACTCACTTAATCTATTTAATGTTTAACAGGCTTCATGTGATGCACAGTTGTGGCCTTATGGCTGATTAGCAAGCAGAGAGGTACTGTGCCTTTCTAACGTCTGTGTGCCCCAGTATGATAAGTAATCTAGAAACGTCCCTGCACGAATATAATCAAGAAGATTGTGATCATTCTGACACTATATAAAATGAACTCTAAAAGTGAGTTTTTCAGATGCTTTGAGCCTCAGTCGCCAGTCCTGCTGTCACTGTTCTTGAGAAACTGTCAAAAGGAAGACATGAGGAGCCTGCAATCAAAACTCTACAGTGTGTTCTTATATGGGTGCAGAAACAATCACTCTCCTACATCACAAAATCACTTAGCGAGTATGCTATTGTCCCAAGCATAGTGCCAAGATACTTTCTTGACACTGTAGTTGGTTTAGTTGAAATTAAGTCAGTTATACACCATTTAATGTCCATCCAATCAATGTTTGTTCACTTTAATGGCCACATTTCTAAAAGATTATAACAGGAAATAAAAATCTGTATTTTACTTCAAACAGCTGATCGCCTGATCATGTGGCACAGATCATAATAGCAAATGAGAGGTGGGAGTTTGTGTTTAAGAGCAGAAGTCCGTTATTCTCTCGAAAGCCCCCTACCTTACCGATTGTGTGCTTGCCTGATTGTTAGCTCAATACAATACAGACTGTTCTTACTTGGTTGATGTGTGTAGTGACTTTTTTGCACGTTACTCATGTTTGTGTGTATGAGCCGTAAATGGCATTCATGTGTGAGTCATATTGTAAGTAGTACTCTTTAGTTGTCCCTACACTACCTGTATCACCTGTTAGTACCCTCCTCACAAAAATAGGGAATATTTTGTTATTTGACTGATCTTCCCCGCTGCTTTTAATCTATAAAGCTCCGTCAAACAAAAGTATCAGGCCCATCATAACATCTTGTTACGAGGCTTACCTTAGACGGCCGGTGCGCTCACAGCGCATCCCAGTAGCCGTTACAGACCGTCTGCTGACGCCGTTTATATCCGGTGTTTAATATACTAACTGTGTTTAATATAATATAATAACGTGATATCAAACACCTGGGGGGTCTACTATAAAAGTACGACCCCCAGCGTCAACAAAGAATGTACGGTCCATCGTACACACACGCGTAATATGCTTTGTATATGTTTTTTTTGCAACGCCATTTGTAATCGTTCATTATGCGGCCAGTGGAGTAAGGTCCCGGATGTTATAGTGCCGACGGACGCGTACGGGGGACACCCTTGAGGTATCTAGCGGCTCAGGGATATATTTAGGGTTTCCCGTTCTGTGCTCGCTCGGTCCCTACCGAGCCTCACTTCAGCTGGCTGCACACTCCAATTGAGGCGCGTCCCGGCTTGGCTTCCTCGTGCGTTACCGCACACGCAAGCTAATGCTTGCCCTCTGGTGTTCCGGAGCTCCTCCGTGCCACTCAATTAGGGTAGCGTCCCAAATCGGCACGCGTTCATGCTCACCACATGTCTACCCTCTGCCGTATTAGTGAACATTGTAGCTAATTCGCATTCGCGTCACCTGGGGGGTGCCATCTCAATTTGGGACACATCACAGCTGCGTGAATTTTCCCCCTTTTGTTTTAGCAGTTTGGAGAGCCTTTTGCTTTGCCTTTTTAGCTATTTCTCCATTCTTATTATACGTCGTGGGGTTCCTTCATTCCCGCATCCTTGGGTCCTCAACCACATATCATAACACATCTACTTTAGTGTTACGGCTTTCCCCTGGACAAGGTCTTAACAGTAAATCAGTGTATTTTCGCCTTGTTTTCTGCATTCTGAAGTATGTACATATCATGTGCATGATGTTTTCTTTGACTGTGACTATGTTTGTGTTTCGTACACGACCATTTCTGTTTCACAGAACTTAATGCAGACCTTAAACCGCACCTTATTTTGGTTTCTGTGCCACCGCTGCTGAGTATGGCATGACGTATATTCATTCTCGGTCTGGAGAAAAAATTATGTCCTAGGGATTTTGTAACAAATTGATTCCTAGAAAACCTTTTTTTCAAAGTGAAGATATGGTTCTTCTCCTTGACTTGGTACGTGGTAATTTAGCTGCAGTTGAAATATTACTTTTCTAATGTGTTCCTAATAACTAGATCATTATGCTTGAAGGGTTATGGCTGTATTATTTGCACATCATTAAAATAAAGAGCTAATCATCGACATCGAGCTAGTAAAATTACCTTGGATTTAATTATCTAGTTGCACTACCCTAATATTATTTTACTATTGTTTCCTTTAGAGCTTGTTCCTCAGAGCTACTGTGCTCTGCTTTAATTGTTTTACTTTTGTAGTAGGTTCATAGTGTTGGCCTAAGCACTTTTGGACATACTGGCAGTGGAAATACATCTATACTTCCCTGTTATTAAGTCATGTGTCTAGCCAAGGGTAAAGAAGCACTATGTAACCATTCATACACCCATGATGGTGGCGGCTTATACTTCCTTTAGCAGCAAAAACAGCTTAAATAAGCATTTATTGTATACTCCTACTCTGCATTTTTAGTTCCACTTTTTTGTCTGCATGTTGTGAAATGATTGTGAATTCACTGTCTTTCAGACTAAGATTAGCAGATCTCTCTTCCCGATTATAACTGCATCAGGGAGGATTAGTGAAAAGTTCTGACCTAAAATGGCATATATGCATAAAAGTATGCAAATCATAAATGTAAAAAACGTAACCAATTCATATCAGTATGTAACCAAACATGCATAATTATTTTAGATATCCATAATTATTCTGTTACTCTGTGTAGGTTTTCTACATATATATATATATATATAGACTTAGACTTAGACGTTTATTGTCACGTGTATTGTTGTACATGTACAACATACAGTGAAATTCTTTGTGCAAACCTCCAGCTGTGATATATACATGGAAAAAAAATATATATAATAATAAAAATATATAAACTATTGTAAGCTAAGTGTATATTTACAAAGGATGTAGGTGATGTGAGTTT
>JAVSBV010125731.1:0-18343 GCA_033117975.1 Parotocinclus spilosoma
TGAAATATCTGTGGGACTGTGGTAGTGGTTAAGACTCTGGACCAGAATGAAATGATGTGTCCAGAAGGTCCATGGTTCAAAGCCAAGCTGCCACTGTTGGGTTCTTGAGCAAGACCCTTAAGATTAGGATTGTAACACTGTATCAATTGTAAGTGGCTCTGGATAAGGGCGTCTGCTAAAATGCTGGAAATGTAAAATGTTATTGGCTATAAAACAACAGAACTACAACTACACTAAAAAATACAACCACATTTAAAATTTACAACAATGTATTTACTTTTACACATCAGCAAATATCAGTCCTAGGTTAATTAGATTTGCGACAAATGACAAAAATTGGCTTTTCTTTGACCCCAAGTGATTTGCAAACCACAACGTTGGGGAACTTTCTAGAGCAGTGGTTCTCAAACTGTGGTACGTGTATCACTGGCAGTACTTGAAGGAACAGGAGGTGGTATGCCAAACGACCTTGGAAAAAGTTCTTATTTCATAATATAGTTATGAAATTATTTTATTATCAAAAATCTAAGAAGTGTCAACTGCTTCCAAACGTTTTCACTTTGATGCGAATATATCAGCCATTCTTTTGCATTTGTCATGTAAGCATTAAACATGGGGATTTGAAGGATTGAAACTCTAGACGAAACATCTACTATGTAAAAGTAAGTGTGTGTGTGTGTGTGTAGTGTATGCGTTTCAGTGATGAGGCTTATAGGTTGTAATCGGTCTCATTTTGACACTGTTCTGGTGCATTTAAAATGTTTGAATGGTTATTAAACTAAATACAGAATGCTAAAAATGGTCAGCGCTTTTAACTGTCATCATTTTCGACAGACCAAGATTCAGTGGAACTGCAGAAATGATGAAAAAGAACAAAACCTGCACAATTTGCCACCAAAAGTCATGAACATTTCTGAACAGTCCATCTTTGACTGTAGCACTTGAACATACCGTTCTGTGAGGCGACTAGCGCGAAGAGGCAACTCAGAGCCAATGCTGCCACCCAGAGACTGAAACGATTCATTTCTGCAGAGTATCAACTAGCTCTTTCTGAAAAGGACACATTTAGAAGATGAGTATGTAAAATGTTCTATTAATGGATGATAATGAGGTAGAGTAAAGTAGAACCTTGCTAAGAATACTTCCTAAACAGGTTTGCGTGCACGCGCATGTGTTTGGTTTATGTTTCGATATCATTGTGAGGACCAAATGTCTCCATAAATATAGAAAATTCTGACTTTTTGGCTGCTCCCCACTATATTTATAAACCAAAAAATCTTTGACAAAAAGAGGCAAAATAATTAAATTGGTTACAGAGGACATAGTTAGCATAACTTGAAGGTAAATAATTAATTAGCTACAGCAATATTACGTCAATGGAATGTCCTTAGAATGATACGAAGTCCTCAAGATGATAGAAAGAGAAACAGGATAAACAGGCTGGACTAAATTTCTAAACCATGTCTGAACATACAACATCATTGCTGAGAGAGGAGGAACGTAGGCCAGTGAGTTCCTCTGTACCACCTCCAGTCTCTCCAGGTGGTATACTTGGTTAAATGGGAACTCTGTTGTAGGGAGATAAACCCTCATGCGTCCTTTCCTGACCCACACGGATCCAGTCAACATTATTTGTGGAGCACCCAGATTGACTGATTTGATTCCTATACCAAATTATATTTGCTCAATTATTGTAATTTTCACATTTTATGTACCCTGTGCATGGAGCAAAGCACTACCAATAGTATTAGTATTATTATTATGAACACAGTGGTCTCCACAAAACCTTTAAAGGCAGATTATCAATAAAAAATACCAAGCAATAAGGCATGGAAACATGGCAAGTCATATATTTACAGTTACAAGGTAAAATCATAACTAAAACATTTCTACAGGAAGCAAAAATGCATTAAAGTAAATACAAAGAGGAACGCAATGTGTAGGTTAATACTGAAATACAGAAACACTTAAGGTGAAGCAGCTATTTCTTACCTGAAGCAGGTAACCAATGATATAGCCTCTTCCTAGACAAACCAGAGGAGTAACTGAAAAAGAAAGGTGATACGACCTTTTATGCCTTGAACAATAAGGGGAGGGACAAGGAAATAATCTATGTGAAATCAAAAGTGTTTTTAAAGTCTTGAAAACAAAAACATGCAGCTGGCCTGTGATCTTTATTGTTATTTTTTTTTTAACCCAGTCATGCTTTTTTTTTGTTTTATTAAGGTAAAGATATTTGAGATGCTACAGATTTTGCCATTTTATTTTGATTATTATTAGCAGTAAAAGTATTTATTCATTTATTTAATTTATTAAACTGAAATGCTTGAGATCCTGTAGATCTCACCAAAAATATTATTATTATCATTATTATTAATAATAATAATGATAATAATAATAATAATGTTAGATTTAACCTTTAAAATTATTTACTATCAGGCTTTTCGTATACACGTCTTAATTATTGTTAAAAACACTTAATAATTGATACTAGATGCGCTTTTTGTACTCTCACATTCAAATTAATGTCATATTTTATTATATGATAGTTAAAGGAGCTGAAAACTGATTCTGAAAACTGATCATTGTGCTTGGAATGCAGCTCTACATGTTTTGTCCTAAGGTAACACAACCTAGACAGATTTACAGGAAAGGGTTTTTTTCTCAAATCCACAGCCAGTCGAAAGTCTAAGCAGCATTTATTTAAAACCTGAATCATTTCTGCAGTACTATACAGATATACAACAATGTACTTATATATGCAGTATATCACATTTACCAATAAAGATACACAATGCAAAGATATTTGTGCAAAGCCACCACACAATTTGACATTAGAGGTAAAGGCTGCATAGCTAATAGGAATAGACAATGGTATTTAACAAAGCGTGACTGCCAGTAACTACACCGTCAGTACATACCGTGATTTTTTTTTTCTCTGTTTTTGTTCCCTTTGTTTCCTTTCCTTTCACAACTGCATTGCAATACAATGCATCATTGACTATACTCCAGTTCTTAAAAGAAGTTGCACAAAGTTGGCAGGCAATAAACAAATACCACAGAAGATCTGCAACTTTTGCAAGTTTTAAAATCTAGAGTCTATCATTGTTTGTATTTCATTTTCATTTTTAAGCACCTGACTCGAATTCATTAACATTTTTATCCATATATTTTATTTAAGTTCGTTCCCTGCTGAAGTTGTGCCCAAACTTTTGCCCGATACAGGTCATACTGTGGGTTTTACATAAAGAGAAACACAACAATGCTGACACAATTCAATTTATTTAAACACACATACCAATGTCTAATACATCTGCATAGATTTGTCCCTGTTTGTGTTCCACACACTGTGAGTTTTCTGTCCCTTTGTCGCTTCTCTTTGCTTATAAGGTTGATGATTCCTTTTCTCTGCTCTGAGCTGCTGTTCTCTTACCCCTTTCCCCGGTTATTTGATGTTAAGTATTGAGTCAGTATTTGTCTGACCTCATTTATTACCTCTAATTTGGTGTCCTGAAGACCTCTGGGGTCATGTTGTACCTGGCACCAAGATGTTAGGAACAGATTCTTCAAGCCCTTTAATTTGTGAGATGGTTTCTCCATGGATTGGACGTGTTTGTCCAGAACATCCCACAGATAATTTGGAGGAACTCTTTGTCCATAACAGAGCTTTGTTTTGCAATGTTGCACATTATCCGGTTTAAAGATGCCACTCTTATTAGAGAATACAGTTGCCATGAAGGCATGTTCTTGGTTCTTGGTCTGCAACAATGAGTAGGTCAAAATAAAATTCACATGAGTGCCAGGACCCAAGATTTCCCAGCAGAACAATGCCCAGAACATGTGGTTTTACTGTAATGGCTGAACGGTGTATACTGTGCTCTAGAGTTGTCTTCCTGTCCACATCTCACATAATATATTCACACAACAGCATGATGTATATTAGATCACTATATTAAGCTGTTAAATGACCTATATAATAGTGCTGTTTCTGTGGACGTTCATTGTGGTTGCCATTGAACCAACAGAACCGCCTGCACAGCGCAGAGAATTGAAACCACAGCATTTTTTGTGCAAGTAGTGGTCATGAATATATCGCTGAAACTTAAGAAATTCAAACTAGCCCAGTGGTGACAGACACTAGTATGGCAAATACACAGTTCTATAAAAAGCACATGGGTCGGTATTACCTTAAACCAAGGTCTGTATAGAATATTAACATCATAAGACGTTTCACAAACTCGCTGTTTAAAAAATTGCTTATAAATATTGACAAATCTTTAATTTCATCTTTCATCCCATGTTTCGTCCATGATTTATGCTCAAAGTCAAGGTCTACTGTTCATGCATCAAACTGGACTGGAGTATATTGTTCTTATTGTATAGGTTTCTCAGGTGAACGTTTTCTTCATGCTACAGTATTTAAGCATAATGCATGAGCAAACTTTAATATTAACAAAACAGCGCAAATAAAGCTGTACCAAAAGAAGACGTTTAAAGGTGCTTGCCGGGTAAATTCCTGAAGACCTATCCACCATTTCAGTTACTGATCTTGATAGCGTGTGATTGGATGGTGACTCTCCTTGATGGCATCTGCTCCATATTACGGTTGGCTATCAGGTCCTGCAGTTGCAGAGCCCCTCCTCCGATGAAGCAAAAGGCAGGGCAAACTGGGGCGGAGCAGTCAACTGTTCCCTCCCACAACACTCGCAACGAGTGAGCGTCGTAGTAGGTGACATGTCCTTTTTCGTAGTCCAGACAGACTCCGAGGCGTGGAGGCAGAGGGGCGGTGAGGGGGCCATTAGAGACTACTGATTTAGGCATTAAAATTTTACCCATGCCCATGGTAAGGAAGCAGAAGGGAGGTGGGCAGTCCTGGGCATCCTCAGTCCCACTGTCATGGCCACTGTCAGGATCGTACCTACACATAATGCAGTGCAGTATAAATTTATTTTCATGAATATTGATTTGCATATACAGTCTATTGCGGTTAATTCGACCAAATTACCGAATTACCGGACTAAAGTACCGAATCAAATCCTATTATATACGTGTAATGTTATTCCGCTTATTTTAACCAAAATTCTGCTTAATCGGACCAAAACCGGCATCACTACCCGAAAACTCTACCCTCTTTTGCCACCTACAGATCTATGCCTAACATTTCCATTTACTGCAAAAAAAGGAAGCCACTTAGCCCCTGCTTAAGCGGATCATATCACACTGGATACGTTCTCCAAACGTTGACTGGAATTTAATAAGAACTTGTTTTTTTACAGTATTATGCTTCGCATGCTGAGTACCTATACATTGTGTTGTAGATCGTTTCGAAAAACTTGGTTGCAAATTTATTTCTCAATGAACAAAGTTGGTAAGTAACAGTAGTTCTTGTTTGTACATTCGCTATACGTGTACATCGCATAATAAAGGTTTAATAAACATTTAATATGATACATAACACATCCTGTCTTGTAACATAGGGCATGTTCGTTTAATTGTACCAGCCGGTTATTAAGGCCAAAATGACTGCGTCCCGATGTGGTCCGATTAACCGGAATCGACTGTATTGCATACGGACACTTAGGTCTCGCTGTTTTCTCTCTCTGCCAAGAAGAGACATTTGGATTGTTCTTAGCTCTTTAAACACCATGCTGGCTTGACCTACAGAAAGGTTTCAAGTGTTTAAAAGATCATATTGCATTGCCTGTTATGGTAATTAGTGTTTCTTTAAGTGGACTCATAAGTCAACCCTTTTATTATTATTATTATTATTATTAATTATTACTAGTATTATCATTATTATTATTATTACACTAATACCTATTTGTATTATTATTACTAGGCCCAATGGTAGGCTTATCATCTGCATTTTTTACAGAAGCGTGCAGGTAGGCAATGTTAACGTGAAGCCTAAACCTGCTTTGCCTTGCATGGATCTTCAATTCTTGGAGCAATCATCGATAATATCCTAATACCTCAATGATATAATATCCTAATAGTTGTTTTGCCAACATCCGAGTTATCGATTTTGTCACTCACTTGCAAATAACAGTCATAAACATGCTTTAAAAGTTCAAATATTTACTGCATCATGTAGCCAGGTAGGATAGGCCTCTACATGCCCAAATCCAGCTAGCGTTTTACCTAAAAGTACAGGACTGAAGTAAAAATTGGTGAACAAACTGGAGATGCGTTTGAAGGTTGCAAAGTAACTATAGCTATGTAATTTTATTTTAACACCCCTATAAATCCTACGATAGTATTGATGTACAATAGTATTGGTGCACTGTCCATTACTTTCTACCCAAACCCTGTCAGTCTTACCGGGGACTGGCCATGTCCTGTGGTAAGTGAAACCATTCCTGCAGCTTCGCCTCCAGACCAACACCAACCTGCTCACACACACATCAAAGTCAGCCAACGTTGCATCACTCTTCCCAATATAAAGTCCAAGCCATCCAATCTGTTGCCTGCTCACCTTGACCAGGTAGGATCCGGGCTCTATGGAGCATGCCCAGTAGTGACGGCCCTGTGTGATGGACACATCCGCCACCAGGAGGTCTGAGGTCAGATGACAGGACGTCAGGGCGCGATCAGCTGCCTGCAATAGGGTTAGACCGGGCACACTACGGGCATACGTCTGCCCCTTACCCAGTGCGACACGCTCAGCATGGAGCCCCCAGCGAGAGTCCAGACAGAATGACAGCACTGAGAGAAAGAGGCAGGGGGCAGAAGGAAAGGCAAACACAAGGAAATAGGATACATAGGAAATAAACGGGATATGCGAGTAGGAGGGGAGCGTAAATAACAGAATACACAGAGAAGGGAGGTTTAAGGAAAGTAGGAATAGGATGTCAGGCAACTGATATATTCCAGGTCAAACAGGAATACAAGTCAGATTTGAAGCAGAAAAAGGATGAGAGGAAACCGAACGTGAGGGCGGGTTATTAATAAAGAAAATTCTGCAGTGGGTGAAGAGTGTGATGACACATGACTGAGTGAGAAAAATCAGAAACACAAGTGGGATGGTAGGATGTTCATGCAGAGGAAATGCTGGAAGGATGGATGGATGAGCAAGACTGGGGAAAAAGTGCAGAAATTATTCAAAGTAAACTGAATTTAGTTGTAGGATGAAAATGTCCTGTGCCTTTACAGAAATAAATCCTCTTTGTATTCACATCAACATTTGGAGATGTTTGTCAACTTGCTTTAGCTACATATGGTTCAAGAAGTTGCCAATAACCGTGATATTCACTGCAGTGTGTTTCCTTAATTATAGGAATGTGTGGTTTTGCAGGTAGGCTTTTACAACCCCATATCAGAAAACTTTATTTATAGACAGTAAAGTTTTAAGTGGCATTTGTGAATGTACTTCTGTATTGTAGTGCTTGACTAAGATTCACCCTGGAGCATTAAGGACTGCAATTCCTCCAGATTCCTTGAATCGTTTAAGATATTTTGCACTGTAGAGGAAGGAATTAGTAAATCTCCTCCAATCTTTCTTTGAAAACAATTTAATAATTTCCCCATGTATTTGTTGACAAAATGGAGATCCTCTGCCCATCTTTACTTCTAAGACACAGCCTTTTGTAAATGCCGATTTTGCACCAAATCATAATTACAATCACTTGCTGACGTTACCTCTTTGAAATCACATAATTTAGTTGTTTTTTTTTTTACTTACTTACTAGTCTTAATTGTTGTTTGAACTTTTTAAAAATGTGTTTCATGCCTGAAATGCAGAAATAGATTTTTATTAAGAAATGGTATTGAAGATGACCAGAAAAAACATGAAAAATCATGGAACATATACTTATATTTATGAATCTGCAACTTAATACAAGTTAAAGTAATTTTAAGGACTACTGTGTTTTTGTTTTATTTGCCTTTCCCATACTGTGCCAATGTTTTCTGATTTGGGGTTGTAGGTCTCCTTGGGATCAAATACAACTTTTTATTTGAAATACCAATTTTACTGATCATTCAGTTGGCATATGCTATAGCCATGGCACGGTGAGTGTCTGCTACCTGCTGCAGGTGGCGTGTGCAGGTACACCTCTTCACTGTACTCCCCAAAACCAGCCTTGTTGCAGCCTCTAACTCTCAGCACATACACGCTGTCCATCTCTAGTCTGTCAATCACTGCGCAAGTCCCGCCCACCTCATCTAAGCGCTGCCATGAGCTGCTGAGTCCTCCTGACATATCTGATTTGACCCTGCCCCACATTGGCCCATCTCCGCCCACTTTCCTCTGAAACTCCACTGAGTAGTGCCAGGCGGGGGCAGAGTCCTGTGGGAGGCGCCAGCACAGGTAGAGCTGATCATAGGCCAGAGTCTTCTGAGTGTCAATTACAGGAGCCAATGGAGCTGCAGCACAGAACGAGAGACGGACATTCTGAATCACTTTTAATCACTTTAAATATAGAATCCCTAAAAATCTTTTTAAAGCTGTACTGAATCATTTCTGAGTCATCACTGTGAGTCATGTTTCAATCGCTTCTAAATAATACAGAATTAAAAAAAAGCACACATATATCTTACTAAATCAGTTCTAAATAATTGCATAAATCCATTTTAAATCACTTCTGTCTAAAAAATCTCAGATCTCCATAAAAATCCCCATAAAACTAGTCGCTGAATCATACTAAATCAGTATAATGACTTAAATAACTTCAGATAATGCAGTAATCTTCTGAAATAGCAATGAGATGGTCAATCCAAATGAATCATCACATAAATCAATTTTGATTCTCTTATAAATAATGCATCTGGCATAAGGAGTTCATTTGGAACAAAGATGCAGGATGGTGAATCTTACCGAATCAGTTCTGAATTCTGTTTGAATCATTTCTAAGTAGGTCTTAATTGGAACAGAAGAGAAAACGCTGATCCTTACTGAATCATTTCACCTCTGAATCGCTTTTGAATCACTTCTGAATAACGCCTTTGCAATAAAACCCAAACAGGATGAATTATACTGTATTCGTTCTGAAACTTTACTCAGAAATGACTTTTGTATGATACAGATTGTATGGATATTAATATGAATATTTTCCATCTGAAAAATGAATGGTCAAACAACCTTGATTTGCTAGACATTAAGAATTACACGAGTGTTGGGTTGATCTCAGCTTGGCTGCTATAACAACCTTGAATGAAGTTCATGCCACTTAGTAGCTTCAGTTCTTTGGAGACATCCATATGGAAGCGGCAGAAGGAGGGATCAGCAGAGAGGGAGAAGTGCTGAAGGTTTTCTATGACCTTCACCAGCCTGTAGAACAAACAAGCAACAGGGTCACAGAGGAAAATAAGATTCAGAGTAACATAAAATCCAGTACAATGAATGTGTGTCAATCTCTGGTGATGAATTTGGCAGCTTCCCCACCGCAGAGTAAATAATCCTTATTAAGAATTGTCTTGGTTGGGTCATTATAGGCAGTTTGCAATCCTTTTGCCCAGTTTTTTTGACAGCATTTTTCAAAAGAATGACTGATTTTATCTAGTTCATGTTAGGGTTCCTACCTTTCTGTCTGCTCTGTAACTGCAATCGGCGAGGCGATTTCTAAATGGTGCTTGATTGCGACATGATTACAAACAGCTGCTTCTCCGGCTATTTAAGTGCGGGTTCTAGCACTGTTCGTGGCCAGGTCGTCTTACCCGTCTCACGCACCCGACCACCGGTGTGCACTCACATTGCGACACACTGGACGTTCGCTCGGTCAGTATGGTCAGTTGGTAACATCCCAGGGCTTGTAGTGCTGAAGGACAGGTAGGAGGGGAACCTCCGAGGTAATTAGTGTTGTAGGGACACATCGAGGGTTTCCTTTCCGCTGTAACGCGCGTTCTGTCCTCTGCACCTTTTGAGCCTCACCCCAGCCGGCTGCCCACTCGATATGAGACGCACCCCGGTTAGAGTTTCGCCACCCGGCTGCGCGTTCTAAATGATGCTTGGTCTGGCATGGCATCCCCGTGCTGTATACCCTCGCCACCCGGCTGCGCGTTCTAAATGACCCCGGCATGGCTTCCTCGCGCTGTATGCGCGCCCGAGCTCCCGCTCGCCTCACTCCAGCTGGCTGCCCGCTCTAAATGAGACGCGGCCTGCATGGGTTTTGCCCCCCCCCCCCTTTCCCCTGCTGCGCGCTCTAAATGACACGCGCCCCGGCATGGCTTCCTCATGCTATACGCGCGCTTGGGTTATTGCTCACCCTCTGGCGTTCCGGAGTTCCCCCGTGCCCCTCAAATTCCCTGAAGTGCTCTGACCAGCTGGGGAGTTGGTGTTATAATACACGCAACAACAGCTGCGCACTTTATCCCCTTTTTAGTTTCTTTTATTGTTTACTTTTTCTCCCTTTTTTTCTCCTTTTTTCTAGTTAATATATATATTATTTCCCCATTCTTATTATTATACGCCGTGGGATTCCGTCTATCCAGCATACTTTGGGTCCTAACACCCCTTTTGTAACAGTTCTGTGTTACATTAATCTAGACTGTTCGTTGGCACTGACTCTCAAAATCTTGATTCCAAATTACGTAATCTTAGATTAAACACACAAAAACACACTAACCGCCCGTGCGTGATTCTGGCAGCCTGCACGAAGCATGGCTGGTCGCTCTCTTTAAGCAGCTCCTGTGTGTAGGTGACAAGTCCGGCGTTCTCCAGCACACTCTGTTTTTCTGAAAGCTGGTTATTAAGAGCTTCCGACTTTTGAAAAAGGGTCTCCTCCAGATTTTTGCCTAGTGCTCGCTGACGTTCAACCAACTCGTCACGCAGATCACTCACACACTGAGTTAGCTTCTCTTTAGCCACTGCACAGTTTACCTAAACACACACAATTACAAGCATGGGTGTATCGATGGTCATTTATTAAATTCTACTGGAATACTTATGTAATATGTACAAATATGCAAAATGTATCTCATGCTATTAGAATTGTGCATTGTTTTAAATAACTGCCAGTGACAAGCATTTAGCGAAATATGTACAAAAGGGCTTCTTTAGTCCACCTTGTGACATTGAACTAAAACACTGGGACGCTTGGGTAGCTCCACAGTCAAATATGCTTATTTAGTATATTACTATTACCACTACTATTGCCAGTTGATGATTCGGAAACACACACACCAGTCTATATAAGTTCTCTAAGCTAACAATGCATATCATAGCAAAACCCAAGCTATGACGATGAAAGAGAGAGACACAGTAGAGACAGGATTGTGTGGAGGCACAGATCTGGAGCAGGCTACAAAAATTGTGCTGCACTGAAAGTTCCCAAGAGCATGGTGGCCTCCTTAAATAAAAGAAGTTTGGAACAACCAGGGGCTCTTCCTAGAGCTGGCCGCCCACCATACAAAGTAATTGGGGAAGAAGGGTCATGGTAAGAGCGGTGACCAAGAACCCAATGGTCGCTCTGGCTGAGCTCCAAAGGTCCTGTGTGCAGATGGGGGAAATTTCCCAATGGCTAACCACCCCTGCAGCACTCCACCAATCTGACAGGAAGCATGTCTAAAGTTTGAAAAAAGCGCTTAAAACCTTTTTATTGTAGCACAAATATAAAATGTAATTTATTTTATATTTAATAAAATTTCTGAATGCATTGTATAAGATATGTACATTTTATTACATTTTCAAATTCAACTTCCGATGGATATGCTGGAACGCTAACCGTCGCAATTCGGGGACTACCTCTAAAAATAACAATAAAATATAGAAATTCACCTCTGTCTGAGCAATGGCACTCTCCACCTGAGTGATTTGGGCCTGCACCCGCTCCTGATGGGCCAGGACATAGTTCATCTGCTTAGATATTTTATCCTGTGAAATCACAACGCAGTTATCAGAGGGCAAACCAAATACAGGTTTGACGGGTTACAGGTTTATGCTGTGCATGATGGTGTTTTTATACTTCTTAAAGGCACCGTCACTGACTTTAATAGCCTACATGTGGTAAGCTTTCTAATTAAACCCATTAGCTGTAAATATTCACACAGGTCCACCAGTATGAACCAGCCTTTTACAACCTTTGGAATGTATCAGAATGGGAGATTCACAGCCTGAAAGTGCAGCTCGAAAGAAATGATGATTTTGTCACGTCAACATGAAGCAGAATGTCAAAGTAACGTTTCCAATATCTTGTGAAATTCATGCCATGAGGAGCCGATGGTGTTTTTCGAGTAAAGGGAGGCCCTTTTATGGTGCACCTAATATAGTAGTCATTGAGTGTATGTTTTTCAGTAATGATGCACAACTGGTTTAACCATACTGGTACAGCAGCTTTAGTCAACCTTGACATTGACATGCATAATGTGGAAAGTGGGGACTTTCCATTGGCATTATGATTTCTCTAGCTAATTAATGCTACACAATCTTAATCTCAGTACCCAAAGGCAAAGCCAAAGACTTTTGGTCAGAATGTGTACTTAGTCTCTTCACCAGCATGTCCCCACTATGCCAAAATGCCAGATCCTTTTCTCCTCGTGTGGGCATTTGGTCCTCACA
This sequence comes from Parotocinclus spilosoma, assembly GCA_033117975.1. NCBI lineage: Eukaryota > Metazoa > Chordata > Actinopteri > Siluriformes > Loricariidae > Parotocinclus > Parotocinclus spilosoma. The sequence goes on from JAVSBV010125731.1 coordinate 12,494, forward strand.
ATGTACTATAAACATGCCACACACACAAACCCTTGATAAACATATGTTTTTTGGAACTGTTCTTGAAAATGAGTACTGTAGTTTATCAATGTTACGCATAAACCTTAATGAAAACAATAACCAAAATGGAATAGTGTGGCTCTTTTGTGTTATAAAATCAAATAAAAGATATTGGGGTTTTTAAGTAGAAGTGTCAGATCCGTCTATGCTTGTGGGGACAGATGATCCTCACGATGATATATAAACTACTCTCTGATCATCAAACATTTGATAATGAACACAAATTATGCATTGAGAAGAGCGGAGGTACCTTCAGAGTCTGGTAGGCATGTGCAATGGGCATGACCTTGTGTCCGCTGTGAATGCGACGGAGCTTACACAGCCCACACAACAGACGTTGGCATGAACGGCAATAAAACTGCATCCGCTCCTGCTCGTGCTCCACACACACCAACACCTGATGCGGAGAAATACAGTGAAGATACAGAATAGATTACAATCTCATTACTAACGGTGAAATTACTTTTTTAAATTTTTCTTGCACAACTCCAGTTTGAGTTTAGGCCATCTGGGCATTCAGCACATAATTGTAAAAGTATCCTGTACATACTACTCATAGTAAATCGAAATAAAATGCAAATGCCTACATTTGTGATCCAATCCATAGCCTATTTATATACTGGAAACTATATAGCCTAGCTATGCATCCTATAATGTGAGTGGTAGTGTTGGGTTTGTCCCCATTTCCTGCAACAACAGCCTTCGTTGTTCCAAAAAAAATGGCTTTGCACTAGATTTTGGAACACAACCGTGAGTTCAAGCATTGATGTTCAGCAATAAGCTCTGGTTTACAGTTGCCATTTAAGGTCATCACTTTGGTGCCTAATGGAGTTAAGGTTATGCTGCTGTGCAAGCCAGTCAAATTCTCCTTTGAAGTTGGCAATATGGGTGGCACAGCAGTTTAATTCTCTTTTCCTATAGTCAGGTATGTTGTATGTTGTGCCACATTGAGACTTTAAGACTAGTAGCCCAAATCACTACGAGCAGAAGCGCTAATATTGTGCATAGCAAAGCACAAAGCATGGAACATAGCATTGCTTCAGAAGAAGCATGAGTTCCCCAGAAGTTATGATGTCCAAATGATGTCCCCTAATCCTTACCTTGGGCCGGAAACTATGTGTGGGCAGAACATGCTCGTGCTGAGCGCGCGGTGTTCCCCATGGGTGGTAGAGCTTAAAACATTCGTTACAGAAATTGGCCCTGCAGTCGGCGCATCCTTTAGTGGCTTCCAGAGTCTGAGGGGGTTTACAAAACTGACACATGACCGCCATACTGCCCAGACTCACTGTCTGTCTGTACCTATAGAAACACACAGAGGCAAACCTTTTATTATTGTAGCTACTTTCCACTGACATCATTTAGTTAATGCTACACCTGTACTTAACCCGAACCTTAACCTCCATAACTAAAAATACTTTGATTAATTGGGGTTTTCAAACGATTTGAGTCCAAGCAGCACCTTCTGGTCTGAAGACATGCTCCATAGACAGCACAACAGGCCGAGTTATCACCAATCACCATCGATGTGGTCATGTGGATGTACAGCACACATACATGGATCTTCCTGAGGATCTTCCTTAACAGCCAGTTTCCCAAGTCAGGCCCTGACTCGCATTCTTGCACGAGTGTTAGAGCTGGTCAGAATGACCTCAGCAAATCCTGCTGCACAAAATCCCACCATCATTATTTTCTTCATTGACTTTATCCTGAGTGATTGTTTATTGATTATAATGACTTCTTCGGCAGGTTCTTTTTTCCAACATCAAGAAGCCTCGGTGCTCACTATATAGCCTGGAGGACTGTGCAGATGCCTTCTGTTTGCTACTGCTGGGAAAAATCCAGCAAAACTTCCTTGTCACTCATGAATACATTTTACTGTTGGAAACCTCGGCTGTGCTCTCTTAAGAATCTCTTAAGAAAGAAATGTCAATCAAGACAGGACAATGTCGAGAATTAGTGGTAGATCAGGTGAGACTAGTGAGTTCGGTAAACAAGAACGTCTGCATTTCTGGGACACAAAGAAGATTTCAATCCAATACAAAGTGCCAAAAGCGAAAGCATCTCTGATGCTAATTCATGTGTATTTGAAAATGTATGTGAAATGTAAATCCTACAGCGTTACAGATATACAGTCGATTCCGGTTAATGGGACCACATTGGGATGCGATGGTTTTGGTCCTAATAACAGGCTGATCCAATTAAACGAACATGCCCTATGTTACAAGACGGGACGTGCTATGTAATATATTAAATGTTTATTAAACCTTCATTGTGTGATTTACACGTATAGCGAACGTACAAACAAGAACTACTGTAACTGCAAACGCGCAATTGTCGTATTTGCCAAGTCGGTAATTTCCACCAACCGACGCTGACGGTTGTTGCTTGATCTTACCCAGGAAACCAATTTTTTCAGCTAACGTCACGTCCTGCCGTCGCATTTTGTCAGGGGAGACAAGACACGCCCAGTTCACTGACTAAAGCGTTCTGATGGAATTCCTTGCACGTGTTGCCGGACACTCGTGTTTACGCTTAACTTCAATTCGCCGAAAAGCGGAGATGCAGATGCATCCAATAACTACGCTGCTGGCGACTGGGTGCTTTGTTGTGGGGAAATAAATTGGTGGGTGTGTTCACCTCCCACTGGTTTTGCTCTTGTCATCACAACTTTTCTGATTTCCTGACCCTTGATAAAAGCATACATTTTTTCCGGAGATCCCTAAAATCCTCCTATAAATCACTGATCGCTAGGTGGCGACTAGTGGCTTATTTTTCTTATTCTTATTCTCTCACGTTCTTTGGTCCGATTAAGTGGAATTTTGGTCCAAATAAGCAAATAACATTACACATTTATAATAGGCTTTGTTTCTGTACTTTAGAATTTGGTCCGAATAAGCGGCTGGTCCCATTAACTGGTGGTCCAATTAACCGGATTTTACTGTATTTAAAAAGCAAAGATATCTGATTGGTACTCTATCAATGGAGGTCATGGAAATAGAAACACAGGGGATTATAGTCTTATTACGTGGTAAGCAATGTATTGCTTATACCACGGTAAGATTAAATGCTTAAATAAAGTGAAAGCGATGTCAGTGTTGCATCCTGGAGATGTGAGATACAAAGAAAGAATCCTATTGCTCTGATAAGCAGTATAATAAGCAGTGCAGAGTGCATGGAGTCATCTCCTGAAACAATAGCTATAAAAGTGTATCACGGTGGTGTGTGGAGAATATCAGTTAGAATATAAGTTAGATTAGGGCTCATAAAAGTCACTGATAACTGATGTACTTTAGAACTATTGTTTGCATACATGTCAGATGTTCTTAATTGTGAGTGGTATTTGAGATGCTGGCATTGATCGACAGTGAATTAAGCAGAGTAGTTAGATTGCTGACCCCCAAGAACCATCAAAGCCCGTTTAAAACATGCCACAAAGTATTGTCGACATCATACAGGCTCTATAATTGGCGGCTGATATAATATGCACTATCATCTGGTGACTTGCAATGTGGGTTTTTTTTTTCTTCTTCCTCTCACTGTCATTGGTTGCTGAATAATTTGTCATAGGTCTGCTTATGTGACCTTCCAATCATTTCAAACATGCTAGACCTTATCAGATAAGTGGCTCTGGCTACTCACAGACCTGAGGCAATGTTTACAGCTCACCCAATGCTACATTATTAGGACCATTTCCCACATTGATTTAGGAAAACTAAACTGTGTAAGTGTCTATTTTTATTTTGTTTGTGTGTGTGTGTTTTTTTGGGGTTTTTTTGTTTTTTTTTGGGGGGGGGGGGGGGTTCTATTTCAACTTTTTACACTTTTCCAGATTTACTTTAATTTAATTGTAGGTTAAATAAATTTTATTTTAAAATAAAAATATTTCTTCCTATTATTGATTCCACATAGTCCTTGACAAATTGAAATGTGCTGAAAAAAAGATTTATTTTTTTTTTCCTCCCTTTTTCTTTACTCAGTAGATTCTTAAGTAGGGGCATCCGAGGAACAAACAATTAAAAAAGTCTGGGCTGAAAAACACAGGGTTAAAACACCAGCACGTTCAGAAAAATCATGTGCGCTGACAAATATGATTACTGAGCTTAAATCCAGCTCTTTATTGGGTTCCTTGATCTGATTTGCAGAACGAAATGTGCCGTTTACATGACCAGTTATAATTTAATAATCAGATAACTGCAGAATCCGATTGTGATTTGTGACTTTAAGTGCAATTAAAAGCACTCAAAAGAGCGTTGGATTTCTTCTCAGTAACTGGATTTCTCATATTCATAACGCAAACATAAATCAACATGGTTGCCAGGTTTTTTCCATTGACGCAAAGGAGCAAAGTTTGACATTTATGTCACATCTTTATTGGCTGGTTCCAAAGTAGAAGTCTGATTATGGGCTGAGTCATGTAAACCCGGATTTTTCCCATTATCTGATCATTGGCATAATCTGATTTCCGTCAGGTTTCCTATTATTAATGCATGTAAACATTCTGGCAGACTTGGCACTATCCCAGACTAGTCAACAGTGCCCAAGATGCATCAGTAAACAACCTCTAATCGCTGGATAACAAAAACAGACACAAGTTTTTTAAACATTTCTGCTCCGTCTTGTACCAGTTCGGTACAGTGGCCAGTATATTATTTTGGGGTTTTATTATACGGTGATGTTTAAGCTGTGTTGGAAACGCTGCAGCAATTCCTCTTGCTGTGTTCTCAGAACGAACTGAGAGATAAAGGAGAAGTGCTGATGTTCCAACTCGGCTTTGACTCGGACACATTCGCTCTGGTATTTGCCGACGACTACAGAACCAAAGTTCTGAAAGGACAGACTGGCAAAGACACTCAACCAACAGTCGAAAAGTTTCTCGACAAAGTTCTACACAACTCCCCAAGCCTGAGCTACAGCAAGAGTGAAATGCTCAGGGACTTTCTTTTCACAGATTCCGAAATAACGTAAGAGTGGCTTAATTGTTCATCGGCACCTGTTGCTCTGTGATGTAGCTGCATGCATTCAAGGGTCTTCTGTTAACAACAGGCAGCTTGTGAAGTCAGGAGTGCTGACGGTGAGGGACGCTGGCAGCTGGTGGCTTTCCATCCCCAACTCTGGTCGCTTCACCAAATATTTCATTCAGGGTAAGCAGTGCTTTATTGATCAGTGTTATATTATACTTTGTGTAATCAACGTTTCCAACCAAAACAAATGAGAAAAGAGGAGACAGGATCCATTCTACTCTCTTTCTCTTTTTAGGACGTAAAGCTGTGCTTGGCATGGTAAAGAAATCCAAATACAACGAAATCTTGAAGGACGAGTTGGAAAGCCGCAGAACCCGCTCGCAAGTTAAGTTCGATATGAAGTACCACGTTCACGATATAATTGGTGCAGAACTGGTAGAATGGTAAGACTACTAATACACGTTTATTGGCGGATTTGGTTGAAGATGGGTTATGAAAGTTTATGTTTAATGTTCTAGCCCTTTTTGGCCCCACCACATGCCGACTGAAGAACCAACAATGATTCCCTGAGTGCTAGCTCTTCCTCTGCTGTTGTACAGAGGCACTATCTGACCTATGGCAAGGGATATCATCAAGAGAAAGTGGACATATCCAAATTTGGGAGAAAAAAGAGGATCCGGAAATCCAGAAACATAGAAAGATTATAGATGAACATATATATATATATATATATATATTTTAGCTGCATGTAAGGCCAGACTTTTTTTTTTATTGCTTGTTTCGCGGATCCGCCGACGATCATATTTCAAGAATACCAAAAAAAAATATA
>JAVSBV010125750.1:0-18339 GCA_033117975.1 Parotocinclus spilosoma
TGCGTGTGTCTGAGTGCGTGTGTCTGAGTGCGTGTGTCTGAGTGCGTGTGTCTGAGTGCGTGTGTCTGAGTGCGTGTCTGCATATATACATATGTGTATATATATGTGTGTGTCTTATCTGGGAATTCATACTAATACTGGGTAGGGCTGTGTGGGGCTCTTTTCTCACTGTAAGGGATTCCTGCTTATTTAGGAAACATTTCTTTGAGATAACCTGAATGCAACCTGTGGCCACAAACAATTTTACAAAAAAAAAAAAGAGATCACATTTTTGCACATTCGGTTGGTTGACATAAATATTTCTTAAATCTGCTGGCCCATATGATGCCATGCATTAAAATAAGCAGCCAAAAGTAAATATATAGGGGATGGTCTCCTGACTCGTGTACTCTCCCTCAGATAAAATTTGAAAGGCACAAATGGTTTTAGTGAAAACATGACTATAATTCAAATATTTAACAATTAAATAAAATTAAAAAAAAACTTTGTCATTGGTAATTTAAAAAATGGTGTCATAAACAGATCAGCAGTTTACATTTCTACATGTGTACTTTTACAGATTTTGACCTTGATGTGAATAGACGAGATTAGTCATGCATTTGAAACTTGATTATTACTCTTCAATAATTTAGATTAATTTCAGTTATAGAAACGTGTTGACTGTGAGATATGTTGTGACATTTTCCATGTTTTCTGCATTTTCATTTCTATCCATGTAACTTAAATGCTCCCTGCTTAGTCTTAACACAATTCATAATTTGTGTTTTAACTGCAGGTGCCATTGGAGGAGGGCCTGAACAAAACAATCCAGTACTTCAGCAAGGAACTCGAACATCAAGCCAACAATCAGTATATTCCCAAGCCCAAGGTTGCACGCATGAAGAAGGGCAGGCCGAGACACAACTAACAAGAGCAGGCAATCTTCTCAGGGATGCTAGGATGGATATCTTGTTTCAAACAGCAACCATTTTACACAAGAAGGATTAATTTTTAAACAGGATGATCTTCTTGAAATGTTTTTTTGGAAGAGTGACTCTTGTGAGAACTATCGGTCGTGCTTGCCTTTCAGACGTGTGCCTCAAAGACACTCAAAAAAAATTGTGAACTTTATTAGCTAATTGTCTGTTATTTAAGATGTTAAAAAACGTTCCCATGCAGGTTCATTTGTTATGGTCATTTTTGTGTCTTTTGACCAATTAACTCTTTTCAGTGTAGAGCTTTATTACAAATGGTAGAGATTCCCAGTTATTTATCTTGAATATGTGTTCTGGAAGAACACAGAAGAAAAAACTATCTATTAAAAGCTTTTTCTGCTTTATTGTGTGGTTTTGAGCAATGTATGGTGTTGCTATTGTCACTTCAAACACAGCTCCGATGCTTTTACTGACTTCAGGTGGGGAAAAATATTTTAATAAAATATTTGCAACGCCATTGTTTTTCCTGTCTCTGTCCCCTAATTCACACCCTTCCATCCTTAGTTGGTGTACATGGGCAACTGGTTTAATGAAAACATCTTGATTTCATTTTGTGACATGACAAAACAGTTTCTTTTATTTACTCTGTCACTTAATTCTGGATTTGTTTTGCACAGCACCTGGTTTCTTCAAACCACACCTGGCTCCACACTGACGTTTTATCCCACAGCCATTGCAGTTTATTTATTAAGCAGATTCTTTCAGCCAAATCAATTCAAAGATAGCAAGACTTAACTCGAATACAGGACAATTTAGTGGGAAATAATACTAATATATTTATATATATAAATAATATAATAATATATATATAAATAATAATAATTATATTTTTCACATAAGAAATAAAGCCTTTGAAAAGAATGTGTCCTTATATTTGTCTTATGTAATACTAAGTAAATTTGTATATGGAAATTACACAATTCGTAATTAATATGTACTCATTGATGAAAGAATACGTATCTAGAAATGTCAAGTTGCAACAAAACTCAGCATGGAGTTGTCTCAGGCAGGTATGTAAACAATTACAGGTGTGATCGGATTAGACACTTGGCCTTGCCACAAGACTGTATAAAACTGCTTCCCCTGCTGCCCTATAAAAAGGCTTTGAGTCTACTTTTGGGTAGGTTCCACTTAGTGAGAGCATAGCTCGCATGATCTAACTCTTCTCCTTTCTCCTATTTTGCCTGGTTTACAGACAAAGGATCACTGAAACAGGATGGCCATTTTGACAGACTACTCACCATGTAGGCTGTTCTGACCTAGCTGTTGGGTGGTAAAAGGGTAACTATAGCCACTGCTCAATTGTACAGTTTTCCTTAGTAAACTTTAAGCTTTCACTCTAATATTGTAACTGCAGACTACTGGTCAAAATCAGGTCAATTAAACACTGAGCCATCACTGCTGATTCACTTAATGCTTTTTCAGCATAGCATATCCAGAGTGGCATCTCCAGTTGCGTGCGTACAGTAATTATTATTTTTATTATTCAATATTTTTCCAACAATCAGCTGTCTAAAGCAGAGTTGGTGAGCACAGTATATACATCCTGATATAAAGCAAGTGACTCATGAGTTAATAATTCTAGATAACTATAGTTTAACAATAAGGCACTCTACATGGAGTGAATACATTAATTGTCAGCTATTTTAATAATACCAATAGTGTGATTTTGATAACTGTCATTAAATTATAATTTAGAATTTCAATGTGTCAGTTTTGGAACACATGGTTATCGCCCACAATATGATGGGACTGACCCAGCACTGTAATCATAGCTTAGATGTCATATTAACTTTTGGAATTCATATAGATAACTCTCTATAGATAAATCTCTGAGTATATAACTTACATGTAACTAATCAAATCTGCCTTCTGCTTCAGTACCATGGCAATAACACTATTACATCAGCATACTTCAGATGCAGCTACTTTTATTATTAACCTACCAGACATTTCAACCAATTACATTGTCTGCTTTGTTCAACTATATATAATTGCTCCTACCAGGATCAAATGCATTAGGAGGAAAAGGGCTAGCACTATGGTATTATGACCACACCAGTAGAACAAAAGTGCTGTTGCAACCCACTGTTCTTACCATATCACTGAAGTTTGTTTCACTTGACTTTTAGGAGTAGGAATTTGTTTAGCAAAAAGCTTTATTTGTTCTCATTTTGCTGCACATAAGGCCATGTGTACAAATGGACTGTGGTACAGGCTTGAAACATGATTTTGTGATTAATATTGAATATATATAATGAACCAAACATAAAAGCCACTGTGCAGTATGAAGTAAATACAGTTCTGTGGACTTGTCCTCTTGCCTAGGCATTTTAACATATGGTGGCCTAAAGTTTCGTCTGATTAGTATTTAATCAGAAGGCGACTTTGATCCTACTTTTCCACATAGAGCTATCTTTGTCCACAGATCTGCATTCAGTTCATGGCTTTACAGATGTCATTTCCATACAGAAAGGAAAATTAATAGTAGTCATAGTTGACGTTGGCTCCATGTCGGTCAGAGCTGGGGTAGCGAGGACCCATGGGAGCATTCTCATCATAATGATGCTGCCGTCCTGGATCATTGGAGCGCACATAATCCATCCAGTAGGCCAGGTCAGCTTCTAATCTCTAAAAAGAAAATACATCACCTTCCTCTTACCTTCTTTTTGATCACTGTTTGTACAATACATGAGCTGCTCAGTATAAATTAGCTTTTGACTGTGCTAATAAACATTTCAAAGATCAACATGTCACAGAAGTAAAAATCCAAACCATTCCTCACAGCAGCAGTTTTCTGATTACTTTGTTTATTTTAAATAACGAATAAATATAGAATTTAGAAAACTTCTGCTATATATACATTTCTAATTCTGGAAAAAAAAGACAAATGAAATGTCTATTGTCAATTTCAGTGAGCGATTGAATGTAGCTCTCCATGATCTGAGCAGATTTTCCATTTTAGAAAATGACACAAACTCAAAGTGTAAGCTTCCTCCCAATCAAGGTTTTGCAGATAAGTGCTCTTTGGAAAACAGCAGAGGTTGCCCTTTACCCAAACTGCAGGGTTTGTTCCTACTGCTGCCATCAAACGATGCATTAAGCCTAAAATGGGCAGTCTGGAATGTAGAAAAGTCAGTAAGATTGGTTAATTGAAGCCAATTTACCCATCCTTTCATTGTGCACGAGTGGAACAACAAACTACGGATTGAGAAATTGTGCACTTAAGTGTAGTTAATTAGAGTCTGTGTATAGAGGTTTAGAAGTGCATAGATAAAAACTTAAAGAACTTTTAATTTCTTTGTAGCCTGTTTCAGATTCAATCCTTCTGCCCATTTAACACCAGGTTAACTGTGATTTCTCAATTCTGAGAACTCCTCCTTCCACCAACAATTTAATGAACATTGCTTAAACAAAATGCATATCCATAATAAACAAAACCTACAATAATGAACATTATTTATTTTGAACATATTTATTTTCTAATGTCTATTTATTGTATGTCACATTACGGTTTACTGCTTATTAAACTTTTCCTGCCCTTGACTTTATGAACCAGGGAAAGTAGCCAAAACGTGTTTTGTTATACTATACCTCCCATATATTTAGAATTGACAAAGTTTAATTGAATTGACATGAATTAGCCAAGCATTTATATGTAAATGTGTGGTAGGTCAGGATTCACTTAGTGAGACAGCAGAGCCTACAGAGGATGCAAAGGTATCATTAATTGCTTTTTTTCTTATAGATTGATGTTACATAAGGATATTTGGTAGAATTGATTAAAGGTGTTGTGTTTTCCTTTCACAGTCCAAAGACATGCATTAGATTAGTTGGTTATAGTAATGTTTGACTGAGTAGTTTCAGTGTAACCTTGTGTATTGATGTAACCCTGTGTCTGTCACTAAAATAGACATTAATGTTCATGGTGGCATTAAATGAACCAAATAAACATAATGCCTGGAAGACTTTTAACCTTCACTCACCGCTTCATCATACCCCATGTACATAAACTGTTGAATCCACTGCTGCACATCCGGCCGGCTACGATCCCAAAGGTTCCTCTTGGGTCTCCGTAGAGATGTCAGAAACTGTTTAGCCTTGCTGGAAGGAACAGCCACAGCTGACTTGGCATTACCATCCACTACTGGGGGACAGAAAGTAGAGGAAACAAATGAGAACGGATAGATAGGATGGATGTTCAGATAGCACAGATAAAATTGACTGTCATATACAGTGGAGAAAATAATTATTTGAGCCCTTGCTGATTTTGTAAGTTTGCCCACTTACAAAGATATGAAACGTCTATCATTTTAAGGGTACGTTTAATTTACCAGGGAGAGATAGAAAATATATAAGAATATTAAATTGTATAAAATATATAAGTATAAAAAGTATTTGATCCCCTACCAAACATTAAGAGTTCTGGCTTTTACAAAACAGTTAGACCCTCATAATCAACTCGTTACCTGCATTAAAGACAGTTGTATGAAATTTTCACCTGTATAAAAGACACCTGTCCACAGACTCAATTATATCAGTCAGACTTCAACCGCTCCAACATTGGGAAAGACCAAAGAGCATTCTAAGGATGTGAGGGACAAGATCATAGACCTGCGCAAGGCTGGAATGGGCTACAAAACAAAAAAAGTAAGACACTGATCCCATAGAAAACTTATGAAAGGAGCTAATGGTCCGAGTTGACAAGCGATGGCCTCAAAATCTTAATGATTTAGAGATGATCTGCAAGGAGGAGTTGACCAAAAATCTTCCTGACATGCGCAAACATGACGTGCGCAAACCTCATCATCAACTGCAAAAAAAACGTCTGACTGCTGTGCTTGCCAACAAGGGTTTTTCACAACCACATATTAGGTCTTGTTTGCTAGAGGGATCAAATACTTATTTCTCTCTGAAAAATACTAATCAATTTATATATTTTATACAATGTAATTTTCTGGATTTTCTTTAAGGTATTCTATTTCTCACTGTTAAAACAAACCTACCCTTAAAATCACAGACTGTTCATAGCTTTGTAAGTGGGCAAACTTAAAAAATCAGCAGGGGATTAAATAATTATTTCCTCCACTATATGAAAATTGGGGGATATTTCTATCCCCTAGTTTTGTGAGCAATGTATGTGAGCTTTGTAAAGTAGGAAACTCGCCTTCTCTCTTCTTTAGAATTTTATGAAGTGAGCTCTCACTGGATACATCTGGAAGAGATTGATGAATCAAACAGGAAGTCAGCAACATATTGCACCATAAACCTTTAACGTAATAAAGTCTTAAAGTCTCGACTGTGTTTATTTACTAGCACTAGTACCCATTAAAACTCACATAGACACATTCCTCTTTGTTATTACACCAGTGCACATGGAATGGGCATATGGAGGCATTTAGCAAAAGTAATTTAGCATTGAAAACCATAATCCTACGCACTGGTGTTGCAGTAAGAACATGAGTACTAAGATCTCTGGATGAAAGGTTTGCAAAATAAACACATCAGTAAATAGTAAACAGCAGTTGTTTTAATTTATACTAAGACGAGGGGGAATTAATTTCTGCTTTTCTCATACTTTATCCATGGTCAGAATTAATACTATTTTTAGTTTATAAGCAAATTTTACTCAGACTGGAGATTTTATAATGATACATCTGCATATATAAATCATAGTGTTTTTATGTGTAGAACTTAAAGGGGGGGGTCTAGTTATGTAAATGCTGCCACATTTCCATAACCAACACCTCAGGGAATACAACCAGTTTCAACTGACCTCCGTAGAGCAGGCACAAAGTGAGGCACTGTACTATTTTTTAGAATGATTGAGCAAGTCAACAAGAAAAGTTCTTTTTTTATTTTTTTTATCTTAATTAGTGATCTCCTATTCCTGGAAATGCATCAAAATAGAAAAATCTTTTCAAATTACATTTATTGCTGAGAACCTCTTGTATTTTGACAGCGAAACTGCATGCTGCATAAAACAAATTTGCAGCCCATAATCCTATTATGTATGCTGAAGCAGCAGCTTAAAAAAGTTACATTTGGATGTGAAAGGATCTAGTATAAACAGAATTTAAACATATTGTTTTTTTGTCTAGTTTTTTTTCACAAAGACAAAACTTTCCGGTTTAACATTTTGCCCATTGCTTATCTAAATAATTACCAATTACAGTCATGCCTTGGGCCATGGCGATTTGTTGTTGTTGACTGTATGAAACTAACCTACACATTGAAACTCTGCTGCTTTGTGCACTCTCATTTATATTAACATTATGCTCCTTATCTATATGATGTGAATTGAGTAAATTAGAATTTGTCATATTAATTTAATATTTGCATGCCAGTAATTTGCTGATCTTCACAGTCCTACCACAACAATACCATTCGTATTATATAGCCAAACCACTGCTAAAAGCCTGAAAAAACAGACCTCCCATATATTTAGGAAAGTAAAACAGATGGAAGAAAACAAATAACTAGAAGGACTTTTACCTGAAAGAGCCAGTAGAGTGATCAATGTAATTAAAGTGATGATCTGTATGCACAAGCTTGATGACATCTTGATCTCTGTTCCTTTCCACAGTTCTTTTCCAAGCAATTGTTGCTGCTCAGGATCTGGATGGAGTCAAGGGGAGAGCATGTGGGAGAGGTACGACTACGCAAACATTTCCAATGGAAACTTGAGCAGCTTCCAGTGGTGAAATGCTTTCAAACCATGCAAGCAAAAAGAAAGGTCTGTTATAGTTTGTGGGGGGAAAAAAACGTACAATTCTGTTTCTGTTTCTAATTCTGTTTCTGTTTCTATTCGTTTTGCCACACAAACTAAAATAGATGGACTTTATCATACCTCTTAATGCTATATCATCTGTTTTGAGATATTTGTTCCATCAAGTATTGTTTTTAGGTGACACCCATTACCTTTTTCACAAAGTTTATATAATTAAAACATAAAATTAGCCTTTATTGCACTTAAAACTTGTATTAACATACTTCTAAAATGCACAAGTATATCTGTAATGCCCTTTTTTGCCAATTACAAGACTCAATGTCAGTGTCATGGAGGCTCTGGGACAGTTTAGTCCTGACTGTGAGGTACTTGCCTTAAAACAGTGGTAAATCACAATACTGAAAATATGTTTCCACTTTAACATTTATACAATTTATATTTGTCAGGCAGAAGGAATGGCAAAAGGCTTGTGATATGACTGGGGGATGGGGTATCATAACAACACAAAAGTACAGAACAGAGTTTATTTAATCCAAACCATTCATGGATGATTGTGTCACCTTGATTAGCCTGACAACTTTATTAATGAGGTCCTTTATAAATAATTTTTGTGGCACGAGTTGTGAAGGTCATATCAACCTGACTCCGACAGATATGCGACATTGTATGCAATAATTCCTCTATAACAAAACAACCAATTATTTATGGATTTTTCTTTATCTAGTCAGGACTTATGAAAATCGAATTATATTTTGGTTACATTTATGAAGAAAGTCTAGAAATCAAAAGCTTTCAAGTACCAATGTATGCCATACATAATGCTAAGTGAGTACTTTAACAGTATTAATATGGGTGTATGTGAGCTTTTGAAAACAGAGTTGGGCTCAAGTGTTAATACATAAGAAACATTTTTTTGCATGGGATATAATCTTTTTAATATTCAATGCAGTCTACACTGAAAGAAGGAATGGCAGACAGAAATTCATTCTTAAAATGTTTTCTTGAAGAACATTATATCAGTAATGATTCCAACTGCAAATAATGAACATGAGCTTTTCTTCACTGGTTATAAAGCCAAATGGAATCAAATTAAAGGTGATCCTGATTTGCATTATTTTGTAATGTATCACTATGTATTTTGTAATGGTACTCCTGATCGATAATAAACATAGTATAAATATGAGATTATTACAGATAATATCAAGCTGAACACAAAAAAACACATTTGAATTTGATGTATCCTGTAGGAAGGTTGAGAAACATTAATATAAGCTGACAGAATTTGAATTGCATTAAATTTGTAATGTGTAATCACAATGTTTGGCACCTGAATTTCATTTGTGTTCAGCATCTGGCGTGAAACAATAGTCTGCCAGCGCTGATGGTTTCCAACTGTCCTTACACTACTATTCCATGGTCACAGTGTCCTGTTGAAACCTTATACTCTGTCACAGTCTGCAATAAAATCATAAGAGAAGAAGTCCAAGTGTGAAAATGAATTGTCAGACACATGTGCTTTAAGCATGTTAGCAGCTTAGTGTTGCTCGGTGATAAGTCCTTAAATGCCTTCTATGATATTTTCTCTGGCCCCAGATCTTCAAACTAATTGTCACTGATTGCTACTGGCAAAATGTCATCATGTGACACTGGTTTCTTGGCTGAAGGGAGATCGGGGTATTCAGTAATCTTTGTACATAAACATTGGTCAGAAAGAATTAAGTGTCTGTCACATGATCCTTCTGTTCTTCCCATATACATAATTATTACATCAAATGTCATTGACTTTAGAATGCCTCTCAATTAAGCTGTCAGGTTTACTGCTTTTTGTGCAACAAATGTAAGGAACCTAGGTTTCACCAAGTTTACATTTTTATTGGAGCTACAGTGTGCATTTATGATACATCTTTGAGCCTTAGGTGTATAATTGCTACAGATATAACTAAGCTTATGGCAGTTGTAAAGCCTATCGTTAAATATCCTCACTATCCTAGTGAGTATTGACTGAAGAGGGTGTATTAACATTACCCAAAAAACATCTGTAAATGTAAGCAGCATTTACATTCTGTATAACTGTCTAACCTGACTGAATGCATGCCCATTAATTATCAGGCTGTCCAAAACAACATGCTTTGGGGACTGGAAATATTAGGGAAAATAACACAAATAGGTTACATGCCTCACAGCTCCAGAGATCCCCAGTTTGATACATGACCCAGACTCTGTGTGGAGTTTGTATGTCTTCAAGTGCCCAGGTTTCCTTCCACAACTTGGCAACTAAAAGCTTAGGTTTAAAACTTGATTTGCCACTGGAATTTAGTGAATGCAATCTTCTAGGTAACAGAGGTTTTATTAACATAAAATCAGGGCTAATGAGGCAGTGGGTGGCATTCTAAATTACTTTCCCAAAACTGGATCCGGTGTTTATGGAACTTGATCAGACAGACCAAAATCTTTTGTAAGATCAATCCAATAAGCATTAATATCTGAGAGACAGAACTGCAACAGATACAGAATGTATTTAGTAAAGAACGAATGACTCCAGTTAACAAAACTATGATCCAAAGAAGCGTATATAGTAGTGATCTGGAAGAATGTCTCGAAATCACTTCTCAAGAAGAGAAATAACACAAACACTGTTTCAACTGTGTGTTTGTATGGGCTAAGATATGCAAACACACCGCTGATGAGTGGAAAATGTCTTTTTTCTCTTTTTGAGATTTATAGCAATAACAGAAGTGTTTTTGTAAGGAAAAGACTGGAAGAAGGACTTATACCACAGAGTGTTTTGCCTACTGTAGAGTTGGGCAGAAGCACAAAATCAACTACACCCCGCCAAAGGAGAAGTGTGACTGCATTCTTTACTTGTATTTTTGACATATTCTTTGGATTTGATCTGTGTGAAGAAAGATTCATATTGCACACATAGCAACGCTTTGAGCCCACTACATGAAGACCAAAAAAAGTAAAGGAATGCTGACTGTCATGGACTTTCCTGAACAGACACCGGCTTCCAACCCCGTTAAGGATTTATAGAGGCACTTGAAGACAAAAAAGGCAAATTTTTAGTGAACTCACAAGATGCTCTTTAAAACATTGTGCAATAATTGGGACTACATGGATCATCAGAGTGTGCATGTGCCATCTATGCCAGCTCAGTTTAAGTCTTTGAATTCATCACAGAGGTATGTCTAGCCATCAATGACCTCTCATCAAGTGGCAGACTACCTAAAAGTATGCCTGACAGACTTTTATAGGGAGGTGGGGAAGCGTTTTTATGCCCTTGTGTGGCAAAACTCAAAGTCTAATCAGAACACAACTGTAATCATTTACATATCCAGCCTATATCAAGCTTTGTAGCAATCCGACATTTGTTGTATACAAAGGGCAAAACGAAGCCCTTTAGATCTCAGATCTCTTATGTCCCACTGTAGTATATAAGTTAGAAAATACATTTCCAGATGCCCAGATGGTAAAAGTACTAATTGTTAGAATTATTTTTAGCTCTTCAAACGCATTGCAGCCATGAGCTAAAGGCATAATTAGACGTGATATGTCCACGTTAATTAGTCTCAGAGGTTTCACCAGTGATGCATGTGTCTTTATAATATACTCCCAGCCATGTTTGGTTCATATAAAGTGTTCAGGGTGTGTATCTTCTTTCTAATGCTAGTCTGATCTGTTTATACTGTACAGATAAACCTGTCTGAGATCAGATGTCTCTAGGGCATACATCACTGCTGAATATGTGGGGCATTTCTTAATTTATGTTATAACCCCAGAAAACCATCAATGATCTGTAATTATCAGCTGGAGTAGAGGTATTTCACCAACTGTTTCCAATTAATGGAGGTGGTAAACACTGTAACTCTGTCATTTTCTTTAATGACAGAGCTCTAGTTCAGAGGTAACACAACAGGAGGTAACCATGCTAACATAGTCTGAAGCATTCATTTATGAGGCCTGTATTGATGTTGTATATTGAATAGGGAAAAAAACGTGACTTTAAATGCTTTCTAAATATAAATTACATATCTTTAGTTGACAAAGGGGAAATAGACTAAGAAAACAACTACTGCTGTAGTTCTGATGTTGCTTAAAATTGATTAATTTTGTGTATTCGTTGAGCAGTGCATTTACTTGTCAGGGGGCCCACAAATTGCGTTAAAATTGAGTAAAAATTTGTGTACATAAACAAACAGTGGTCAATAAAAGTCATTGTATTGCATATATAAAACATGAAACTGTTACTGGTATGTATTTTACATTACATTACAAACTTAAATGATCATATCAAAGGCAATATGTTTACGTTGCCCTCAAAAAAAACCAAATTGGCTTATCTTAGTTGGTCATTTGGTCAGCCAACCAAGACTGAGTTCTCCATCTTTTTTTATGAACATATATAGTGTTCTGAAATGGCAATTTAGTGCCAGTTCATGTGAGAGTTCACCCCCTCCAGGTGTCTTTACCTCCTTAAACTTGAGTATCTGCCAAAAACATACCACTGGTATTGATTCTGTTGCCAGCAGAAAGGTGGCAGTCTTCCAGTGCCAAATGTTCTGGGACTTTGTGCAGCAAGTAATATATTCTGTATATTCTATATAATTTCAGTTGATAGGTACAAAACTCTTACCTCAACCCAAACTATCCGTTCACAAAACCAGTTCTATCAAAGCTGGTTCTATGGGTCGTTGAGTAAGGACATAAATCCCTAGTTGCTTAATTTGTATTTGGAAAGACAGTGGTTCTGAATTGCCTGTTAAATGCTACGTCCATTGCATGAGAATGTCTGTACACATCAATTATTTTAATACTAGCAATATTAATAAATAAATTGTATTGATGTATGGCTTAGCAGATTTCTAACTACTTTTCTCACACACATGTTCATTATTGGTTTTGTGAGACCTAGGACCTAACATCTAACCTTGGACACAGTGAACTCACAGTAATGGAACTTAGCCCTGTACCAGAATTCTTGCAGTCAGCAATCAAATATGCAGATTGAACCGAGACTGGCATAATTCAAGAAAATTGGACAAGGATTGGCACAGTGGTGCAGTGATTAGCATTGTAACCTCACAGCTCTGAGACCCCCAGTTCAACTCTGATAATGGATTGTATGGAGTTCGCATGCCCTTCCAATTTTCTCGTGGGTTTGTGAGTACTTGTGAGTACTCCAGTTTACTCCACCATTCTAAAGACATGTGTATTGGGTTAACTGGTATTTCCAAAGAGCCTGTGACTGTGTTTCCTCCCACAGTCTAAAACATTCACTAGGTTGATTGATTACACAAAATTTGGCTGACTTAGGTGTATATAAATGACTAGTCTTACATTTACATTTACATTTGTGGCATTAAGCAGACGCCCTTATCCAAAGCGACTTACAACAGATAGAGTCTTACAATTCAAGCAATGTTGGTTTAAGGGTCTTGCTTAAGGACCCAACTGTGGCAGCTTGGAAGAGGCAGTCTTGATGTTATCTTGTGGGTCTGTCACTTGAGGCTAAGTCATTGAGGCTAATAATAATGTTAAATCAAACCAATGTATATGTATACTATGTGGCATATGTATAATTAACCTAGTTTTTCTTACAAAATGTAATAATTTAGTTGTCTAATTCTCACACTTAACATTTAGGCTGCTCAAGGAAGTTGGGTACTGTTTTGAGTGCTGGGTTTTAAGTGGTGTCACAGAAATGACCACAACAGAGAACAAGTCTACGAGCACACCGTACGCTCCTTGTGCTCTTAACTGAAGCCATAGAAGTCTGAAGACCACAGGTTTCAGTAGGGCATGCTGTACATATCCTCAATGTTTCAACTGCGTACAGGGTCTTTATTAAAAGTGAAAAATGTTTTACCTCAGTGCCCATTGAGATATACAGCATACAGAATAATATCCATAGCAGCACAACGTACCTTCTGCTGATATGAGACACCCCTCCCCACTCTCAGCACCTAAAAGAGGGCCAGCTGTTAGAAACAGCAGTTCTTGAGAACCTAGGTTTTCGATGTGCGGTTTGGATGATGACTTTATGAGAATAGAATAGAATAGAATAGAATAGAATAGAATAGAATAGAATAAAATGATGTCCTGCTATATACTTATATAGGTGCCCCATTTCACCTATGCATCTACGTTCTATAAAATGAATTATACAAAGGCTCCAAGTCACCTCATGAGGTTAGAAATTGGGAACTTGATTCTGGTTCTGGAAAGTAAATAGGGGGTTAGAATGTTTTGGGTTTCATTGACATATCTGACGTGGCTACATCTGGAAGGGAAAGGCACACAAGTCGAAAGGCACAAAAGTTAAGCACATCCACAGATGAGTAAGATACCTGATATGATGAGAGCATCCAGAATAATCACACACAGTAGCATGGAAACACAGAGAAGAGACATTCTGCAGCTGCTGTAAAAGACAGGTCTGAAACAATAAAAATCCTTGAAAGTTGATTGAAAGTTTCAATTTTCTAGATTTCTGCATGAACGTGATCTAAAACATCATCCAGTTTTCATACAGGTCCTGAAAGTAAATAAAGAGAACCCAATTAAACAAATGCAACAAAACTATCTTGATCATTACTTACTGAGAAAAAATCCAAAATGTAAAGCTTTAGGATTAGCAGTTAGTTTGTAGGTAAAATCATGCATAAGTAGGCACACTTTTGTAATTTAATAGCAGGGATCTATCAGAGTCTAATCTTCATTCTGTGGAAGTATATCAAGGTATGAACAAAAAAACTTTCATGGACCTCAGAAAAATAATTGTTGATGCAGCCTTCAGGTTTGACAATGTGCCACAACCATCTCTATAGAGTTTAGACACCACCAATTCACAGTCACACACATTTTATACAAATCCAACAATTTCCAAACCACTCTTAATAAACACCATTGCTGTTCATTGTGTGGTACATGAACAATCCAGAAGGCTATTTGGAAAAAGGCTATTTGAAAAAATTGGAAGGATGAAGCATTTTGATTTAAAGAAGAAGATTATATCTGAAGAAAGAAAAAACACTGCACTCCAGCACAAGAACTGTATGCCATCTGTAAAAAATGGTAGTGGGCGTATCATTCTTTTGCCTGTTCTGAATTATACGAGCAAAAAAAAACAAAAAAAAAAACTATCAGGACATCTGTCCCTGAACTGCTTTTTAAAAGAATGTGGGTCATGCAGCAAAACAGTAACCCTAAGCACACAAGCCATCATCCCTAAAAATGTTAATTTTTTTTTTACTTTTAGGATGTGTGAAAATCTGATGATGGTTATGGTCATATTTTTGCAGAAATATGGAACGTTCAAATGGTTCATAAACATTCAAACACCACTGTATGATTAAGAAAAATTAAATCTAGTTAATGTAGAAAGTAATACAGACTATGTAATAATAAGCTTTACATATACAAGAGAAGATCAATAAATAATAAATAAAATAAACCTACTTAAAGTCAGCAGCGTGGATAATGTAGTGAATTGTACATTGGAGTGATCCTTTAAAATATAGACGTAATAATGACAGAAGCCAAATTGACAGAAGCTGAAATGACAGAAGTTCATCTCAGGCCACTGATTACCACTTCATTTTCAGAGTACCCATTTGCTTTTTCCATAACAGTGTGACACCAATTTCTGGTCCAACACCAGACTTACATGTCTATGTAAATCCTGCAATGAAAGAAAGCCATTGACAACATAGATGGTGAGAAAACCTAAAGTAACAGGAGGTTTTTTTTTTCAAATAAACAGCATCTACCTTAATAACTAGTCCAACAATACTGGACTTTAAAAAGAACACTACACTCATCTGTCTGTACCTATACTCATGAACTACCATGTGTACATAGAGTAGAAGAAAAATAAATTGAAAGCCTTATTCCCATCATCTCTCAACAGCAGTTAAATAAACAGAAGCTACAGTGTACGTGGCAGTTCACTGGCCGAGTGTCCCTGTGGTGCCTCCTGCCCTTCTGAGTTGTCACAGAGGCACAATTGGCCATGTCTGGGGAGGTGAGGCCAGATCTGAGGATCATCACCCAGCAATACATCAGCACCTTCTGAAACGTTCTGCCACCACGACCAGGGTACAAGGTCAGTTTTTGCCCTGTAAATTTTGGAAAATGATATGGATCCCCTGTGGCCCAGATCAGGATAAGCAGGTATAAAGTATAAAAGTCACAACAAAAAAGATTCAATAATACAACTTACAGTCTGCTAGCACAACACTGCCGTAACCCAGGTTCGAGCCCTGGATACTTACAGAACCTTCAGGCTGGGTTAGGTACAATTTGCCATGTCTGATAGACAGGAGGCCAAGAGTCAAGGGGTCAAACCTGTGCCATGCGTCCTGAATAGAATGAAATACTGCTTTAGTGCTAGTCCAGTGCCAATTTGCTAGCTCACCATCCTTATTACCTGAGGTCAAATTGAGGTAGTGTGTTCTGGTCAAGGCTTCATAAAGGCACATTTGTCTGTGTCGGAGGCAGAGCTCCTGGAAGGCGGGGGACCATCCGCTGTTGCGGTAACAGTGGACCATAGTCAGACCTGTTATTAACTTGCACCCCATTAAGGGTACATGTTTGTCTGCACCCTGGAAATTCCAAGATAAACAAACCTTTTACTTTTTTAGGAAATAAAGATTATAGACAAAAGCTAGTATACGATCCACACCAGAACACTGCCATAATGACATTAGTGGTAGTAGGTATATAACCTACTCTGACATCATGTGAAATACGTGATTAAATTATGAAAATTTCCAGAATTTATAAAATGTTGATCTTCTCATATGGCTGACATGTGATCCCCTAAGAGTCTTTGTTTCCATGGCTGTGATATAAACAAGTGTTAGCTTCAAATAATTTGTTACAGAAAACATAGGCTGTTATATTGTCAATATGTATCACAAAGTGATAATATGTTGTTTTTTAAGTGATTGTAAACACATCCATTGTTTGTAATGAACTGATCACTTTTTATCATTGAATCAATGCAGAAAACATAAAGCAATGGAAATAATGAGTGTGCCATTTGGCCATTCACTCTAGCATGTCTTTTTTCTAGATGCTGGAGCAAGACAGAACAAAACTGATCAGGTCCTGATAATGAAGTAGGAGTTCAAATTAAAGTGATCATGGATCTAAATGTGGGCAATGAGGTAATGCTATGCGAAAACATTTAGGAGCTGTTATTCTACACTGCTCACAAAAATTAGGGGATTGTATTATGGTATATTTCATTTTGAAGTATCCTATATATTTCATGAGCAGTGTAGGTATATCTAAATACCATTATTAAACAGTAGTAAATTAAACAGAGCTGATCAACAATACGCCAGAAGCCGCTTATCAACACTGCCATCTAGTGGCCATGCTGCATTATGCGTGAGCATGAGGCGCTGATGCAGTGGTGAAGGGAACACGAGGCAGGCTTGTAAAAATCTGTGAAGTTTACAACCCACACCATAATAAAACAAATAAAAGTATTTCTCTTAGCTTGTACGAATATAATTTGTTATGAATTACTAATGTATTACTTTTTAACATTACAAAAACTTGCTACTTTACTGTTCACGAGACAGAGATTCACCCAGCACCACTATCAATGTCAAATGCCAAATGCTTTTCATAAGTTATTAATGAATGTATTTGAGAGTGTGATTTTATCTCTTGTCCACCATTACTGGTATCCTATTCATCCATCCGTTATCATCTGCTTAATCCACACGGGGTTGCTGGCCAATCGGTGCCCACTCGGCAACTCTGGGCGCAAGGGTAACAAGGGTAACAACCCTAGATGATCCGCCAGGGGGAAAAACACAGTCATGTACTATGGGCCACTTTAGAGACATTAATTAACTTAACACATGTCTTTGGACTGTGGGAGGAAACCGGAGTACCCAGAGTAAAGCCACGCAAACACGGGGAGGACATGCAGACTCCACACAGAAAGGACCCAGGCCGCTCTACCCTGGGATTGTACCCAGGAACTTCTTGCTGTGAGGCAGTCATGCTACTGGCATCATAGCCAAGTTATTTAGTTTTTTTATATTTTAAAAAGTTAGCACAATCATTTGAGTTATAGTAATATTTAATATACAATCACCAGACCACCTAACTAGGTAGACCTGTTTAACTTCTCATTAGCATAAATATCTAACCAACCATTCACAAGACAGCAACTTTAGGCACTATCGGTATACAGTCGATTCCAGTTAATGGGACCACATTGGAACGCGATCGTTTTGGTCCTAATAACCGGCTGGTCCGATTAAACAAACATGCCCTATGTTACAAGACAGGCGTGCTATGTAACATATTAAATATTTATTAAACCTTTATTGTGGGATTTACATGTATAGTGAACGTACAAACAAGAACTACTGTTGCTCACGAACTTTGTTCATTGAAAAATAAATTTGCAAACTAATTTTCGAAACGATCTACAACACAATGTATAGGTACTCAGCATGCGAAGAATAATACTGTAAAAACAAGTTCTTAATAAATTCCAGTCAATGTTTGAACTTATCCAGTGTGATTTGATGCGCTTTTGCTGTGGCTAAGTGGCGACTTGTGGCTTTTTTGTAGTAAATGGAAATGTTAGGCAAAGACCTGTAGGTG
>JAVSBV010125761.1:0-32942 GCA_033117975.1 Parotocinclus spilosoma
GTAAAAAGCCTTTTTGGGGGTAATCATAGTACATAGTAAAAAGCCTTTTTGGGGGTAATCATAGTACATAGTAAAAAGCCTTTTTGGGGGTAATCATAGTACATAGTAAAAAGCCTTTTTGGGGGTAATCATAGTACATAGTAAAAAGCCTTTTTGGGGGTAATCATAGTACATAGTAAAAAAGCCTTTTTGGGGTAATCATAGTACATGGTAAGAGCGCCCAGGTCTGCTGTTTACACATGTGGCAGGTGGAACTCCCGGTGTTCTGCGACCACTGTTGCTGGAGGCGACCTGATGTGTAATTGTAGAAATGACACAACATGTTTCTGCAATATGCAATAAAATCCATTTATTTCAATAAATGTTTTATTTTAGCAAAGGTCGTGCTGCATCGAGGGCCTATTGCAGAACCACTGGGTGCAGGAGCATAATTTGATCACAGTCCAATCACATTAGCTTATTTCATTCGTTCTAGAAGCCATTGTTCATTGACAGTTTAGCACTTTTCATGATAAATGTAATTGTAATGACTTTCCTATTTGCATTTAATTTTTCCGCCTAACATCGAGTAGAAGCATTGGTGACAAAATTAACAGACCAGGTATTTTCAGGCTTCTTTCTGACTTTTTCAGGTTTTACGCTGATATTTTAGTGGTTGGGTTGTATACACTAAGACTATGTTCAGACTGCGGGCCAAACAGGATTTTGTTCTTAGATCTGGTTATTAGAATGAGTGTCGTCATCGTGGCAAGTCCCTTAGATCGATAAGCATGGAGCGCCAAATTATGTAAAAGCCACATCAAACCAGATCTGACCAGTCAGAATTGGCACATCTTGAAATCGGATTCTAATCAGATCTGAAACCACATACAAATATTACAAATGTTGCTTTATTCTGCCTGGAAAAGTACGGCTCCATGTGGTTTTTAGCCGTTCAGACTGTACAAAATCAGATTTCAGCTAAAAGTCTAAACAGCCTAAGGCGCTGGATCAAATATATTGATACTAGACCGAAAGGCAAAAGAGGAAAAGTAAAAATGGCAAACACCCATTGGAAAATGCTAGTCCTTAATGGTCACTCTTTCATAGCTCAAGAAATATAATGGTGATACTTCTTGGTATTAACTCCATAAGGTATTAGGAGATTAAAAAAACAGTTAAAAAAAAACAGAATATATTTGTAATGAAAAGACTCACATTTTTATAAAGCCTTTCATAAACTCAAGGTTGCATTACACAGCAAGGGAGAGGAAAGAGGGGAGAAAGAGAGAGGAAAGAGGGGAGAAAGAGAGAGGAAAGAGGGGAGAAAGAGAGAGGAAAGAGGGGAGAAAGAGAGAGGAGAGAGAGGATAGGTAGGTTTAAAAAAAGGATTAAGGAAACAGCAAGGGAAGAGGAGAAATGTTTGTGAAACAGAAAAGTCTTTAAATCAGATTTTAAAGTAATAAAAGAAGAGCAGTCATTGAGAGACTGAGGAGGAGTTCCAGAGTTTTGTGGTGACGGCACTGACGGACCTGCCTCCCAGGTAGAAAGGCTTGTGGGTGGAACAAGTAGGTTGCAAAGCCAGTTCCAGAGGTGTTCATTGGTTCCAAAGCCAGGGGTTTGAACCCAGTATCTCAGAAGCTTTCCAGCTGATAACTAATTCAAATATGTAGTTACATTCACTGGTTTTATCAGTTAAGTATAAAATGTGAATATGCAGAGTAATGGATGCCTATTTCAATTTAGTATAGATAATTATTGATTGATTTGTCATTTTAACCCTGCTTTATTACTGGTTAGTGTTGTGTCACCCAACACAAAGCACAAGTGTAAGCATAAGGACTGAGTAGGTGTTGTGATTGCCTGCCATGGTGTGACAGCGTGGAGCAAGACATTGTGGGAAGACTGTATCTGTAAGACTATAAACCAAAAAGGCTGTTTAGTATAAGGGAGAGATGCTCGAGGTCATTTTGATATTTTACAATTCTTTAGCAGCAGATACAGAGAGAGGAGTGAAGATGTTGGCAGATCGGAGTACAAAGTGAGAATTTATTGTGCTCTCTAATAAAACTTAAGGGTAAACGTGGAATCTCAAGAGGAAAACCTGATAGAGAGAAGACTTGAGTAACAGATGTTTCATATCAATTAACTCACTTTTCTGTAGGATAAAGTAAGGAGATATAATGTGATATGCGACTCTTTTGCCTTATGGGTATAGACAGATCGGGGCATTAAAAAGATTTTTGTTTGGCGCCTTTATCGTCGCTATCGGCACCAGTGGCCATCTCAGCGACACACACAAGGTTATATCTATACACAAGTTGTAAGTATGCAAGTATACACATCTTAACACACTTCTAGAAACACACAGACACAAGTCAATGCCAATTCTGAGTAATTATAACACGCATGTCTTTGGACTGTGGGAGGAAACCGGAGTATCCGGAGTAACCCCACACAAACACAGGGAGGGCATGCAGACTCCACACAGAAAGGACCCACCGAGTCACTGTGCTGCCCCAAAAGATAGATTCAACGATAAGACGAGATCACAGCAAGAAGAATATACAGGTGGAACAGAATATACAGGACTTTAAATAATGTAACAGATGATGTAAATAAATATAAAGTAAAATGAAAATCTACAAACAAAAGGGTATCTACAAAAAGGTGTGAATACTGAACATACTTTTTGCAGCCTGCACCTGTGGCATCATTTCTCAACAACATTTTGGTGTTTTGTCTACTTAGGATACAACCCTCATAGTTACTGACCTGACTGCAGTATTTTGAGGTCTAAACCTACCGTTTATATTTTGTCTCTGGTCTTGTGTTTTTCTTTTACATTTCATATTTGGACTGTACTGTAAAGTGTGTGAGAAAAATCAGTTTCCAAAATGTTTTAGAAAGCTCAGATTTTAACCTGACTGCAGAGGACGGCAATTTTTGTTTAGTCTTTTACCTCGTCTAAATAGCACACAAGATATGTTCTGTCACCCCATATATCCTTAAAAATGGTGGTCTACAAATCTCTTTTAATCCTACAGTGCTCTGCAGTAGGACATGTGTAAACAATGGCCTATACCAAACTACTCTTTAGTGCTGTGAAAGACACATTGCGCAAAATATTACAGATATGCCAACAACTGAATTTGGATCAAGTCATTAACCCAGTGCTCCAGTGTGTCAGCCAAACCTTCACGTTATTGGAAAATGTATCCAATTACCACAGTCAAATCAGCCACAGATTTTTCTTCTATCTGGCATCCATGCTGCTAGCACAGTGGTAGTAAACAGTTTGTGTTTTGTTGTGGTATTTTTTCATATCATGAAAAAGTATTACATCACAGACATACTGGAGTGTCTTTGTTTATGATTGTAATAGTAGAGCACTTTGTCTACGCACAAGCCTTTGTCACTGCTGCTTCAAGGCTCTGGATACATTTTAACGGTTTTTGCGGACCACAAGATGTTGTTCTTCCAAAGCCGCATTAAGCTATTAAACTACAGGCAAAAACAATGTCAAGATAGCTGCCCAAAAGGGAAGTTTTATAAGGTTGGCATCATCCATAAGGTTTAAATTCCTCATAAACAGATGAAAACAAATATCTTTTATGAGCCTGTTCGGCTTTATGCAGTACTTAAGGGAAATAACGTAAACACACGTTGGAAATAAACACCGACTTGTTTTAATACTAATTTGCACGAAAAGCCAAAGTACCCACATTTAATAGGGCTGAAAACAATCGTGTTGCTCTGCCATTGCTTTGAAGCTTGGGTAGTAACTATCATGTCCATGTCCATAATTTGCACATGGTGCAACGGTTCCAGACCGGTTCCAGGTCTTCTTGTTGCTGGTTTATAGATGTAATTCCAACAGAGGCAGAGTGTAAAATGTCTACCACATTCCAATGCCCACTCTATGGGTGTTCATGTGGTCTGTTTGTGGACACTTGATTTTACAGGGCTTGAGTTGGCCAGTCGACATCAGAGTACACTCTGTTTAATAAGTTGGTATCTACAGACATGTTGACGCTACTTGGAGAACACAAGGTCAGTGGGACAGTCTCGCTTTGAGTGCTGCAATGGAG
Source organism: Parotocinclus spilosoma (assembly GCA_033117975.1). Taxonomy (NCBI): domain Eukaryota; kingdom Metazoa; phylum Chordata; class Actinopteri; order Siluriformes; family Loricariidae; genus Parotocinclus; species Parotocinclus spilosoma. The sequence goes on from JAVSBV010125761.1 coordinate 4,071, forward strand.
GGGGTTTCTAAGACTGTGTGGTATATTGAAACAATCCAGCACATTTACATGATCATGACTTTCAGAGTGCTAAACCATGTAGTGGCAACAGGTACTGGACTTGGACTTGCATTTTATTCCCCATACTTCTTAGTATTCTTCTTCCACACATTTCTGTGATTAACACTTAATATTAAAGCACTGTTCAATGTTAAGATAATGCCATGTGATGTGCTGTTATTTTTGGCAGTCTGATTGATTGTTTTTAATATATTCAAGTTAAAATATAAACCTCAAATAGAAATACTGGGACTGTGGGAGCCTAATGGAGAAGATACTGGACTATGGACCAGAAGGTTTAGGGTTCTAACCTCACCGCTTTCAAGCTGTCACAGTTGGGTCCTTAAGCAAGGCCCTTACCCTACAATTGCTTGGACTGAATGTATCAATTGTAAATCAGATCAGGATAAGAGCGTCTGCTAAATGCAAAATACATTCTGATTCAAATTTTGAAATAGAAAAAAAAAAAAATCAGAATTGATTAAAGCAATTGAGTCACTATGTAATTGTTAAATCATCTGCTACACATACACAACACACCCCATGTGCACATCACAGAAACACAATATACAGACATTGCCAAATGGCTACCCTGTGTGCCCACACATTCTGGCCATTCCAATGGAGGCTAACTCAATACAATGACAAGTCAGTAATCAGATCAGGGGTAGCTACCTCAGTGTGTGAATTTGAATCTAAATCAGCTAATGAGAACGTGTGAGATTCAATGGAACTCAAAAGGTATGGTCGATCCCAAAAATACAGTCTGAAATCCCCATATCTGAACTCCCACTATGATGTATGATCTTTATATATATTTTAATACGCTATCCCACCAACCTGCTATAACAAATGGTGACACAGAAATTGAGCAGATGATTTTCTGAATGGCTTCTTGCCTGAACCTACACCCACACATTTTGTTGTCTATTCAGGCATGCATGCACGAGGTTGTACAAGACATACAACACGCTACGCACACAGACGGACACACCAGGCAGACAGAAGTGCCATTTCTTGGGCATGGGTCTGCTCCACTGTATTACACTAACATCAGTAAAACTGGCTTTTATTTATAGGTATAAACCAGGTAATATTCTAAAATTCTATAGGTAGTTTTCTATAGAAAATAATAAATCTTGGCTTACTGCTGGGTTCTTTTCTGTTTTAAATTACATTTACGGCAGTTAGCAGACGTCCTTATCCAGAACGACTTACAATTCATACAGTCTTACAATACAAGCAACTGTGGTTAAGGGTCTTGCTCAGGGACCCAACAGTGATAGCTTGGTGGAGGTGGGATTTGAACCCTGGACCTTCTGGTCAAGTAGTCAATAGTCCATAGTCCAGTACCTTAACCACTAGTCCACCACAGTCCCATTAGAGAATTTACCTTTTTGCCATAGTGAGAAACAAATTCCCACGACACTCCCCCCAAGAGCTACATTTGTTCCAGGGTCTTTTTTGATTTGCATTAGGATCGCTGTGTGCTGCTGGGGTGACTATTTGAAGTCGTGTTGTAGCACAGATGACTTATAAAGCTTTGAGACTGCACAAATTGTACTGATTGACATTGAATTATTTGAATTTGGTAATACTTTGGTTCCCTTTGGGTCTTCCTCCATGTACATTTTAAGTAGCATGATAGTATAAGAAAGATGTAAGGAATTATATATTTTCCCCTCACATTTTAGCATCCACTTTTAATTTCTGAAGTAGTTAGAACAGCAACAGTGCACTGTTCATGAGAAATCTTTATAAAACACCCCAATTCACCCAATTTACAGTCATTAGTATTATTTACTCACAACTCCAGAGAGCCAACTTGCTTCCCAGATTAGACTCTGCCGGTGTGGAGTTCTTCCATGTATGCTTGGGTTTCCTCCAGGTACACGATGTTCAAAAACATGTTGTCACGAGCCATCTTTGAAATGCCTTAGGTAAATCATCTATGCCGCCCAAGGAGGTTGGTCTCTGAGTCTTAGTCCTCCCAGGGTTTCTCCTTATAGTGTTTATGGCCTTTTTTCTTCCCACTGTTGCCCTAGGCTTTCTCAGTTATGGGATTGGCCTTATAATTCTGAATGATTTTAATATAATCTACAACTGTTAAGCTACTTTGAGACAATTTTCCATTGTAAAACACCTGTGACCCTCAATTCTAAATAAAAGAATGAACTATAATACAGGACATTCATTTGAAAGGCATGTGGCTATTTCTTTTAGAATAACCGCCACTGCGACAGGGCAGGCCAAGGCGAGATAGAGATAAAGATACAGTGTTACATTAATATTTAATCATGCTTACATTGAGTAAATTCTCCCATACAAGCTGGTTTACATGACATCTGGATACTTGTTTGTGTGTAAATTGGGCTTTTGGATGTTTTATTTCATTTGGTTTATTTCGGAGATGTTTTATTACGGCAGACAGTGTAGGAGTTTTACAGTTATACTGTGGGTAGATGGATTTGCATTAACTTGCGTCAAGGGTCAGCCCAATCTTTGTGGTTTAATTAAAAAGGTTTGGTTTGTACTTTGAGATATATTTGGGTTTGTCTGTACTATTAGAGATGAAGTGAGCCAAAAGTTTGTAGCGCAGTGAAAATGCTTTTTTCTTTAATTGAATCAATTCAATCAGTCACATAATCAGTACTTATTACTATGTGACAGTAACAATGAAAATGATTGGCCCTTCCTTGGACCAACTGCATAAGGCAAGCTGTCCCATAATCACATAATTCATTTGTTCCTATTCAGTGGAACTTCAGTAGTGTTTGGCATTAATAAATGAAAGAAACCAGTTGTTTTATTGGATTGTAGTAAGATAAATTACCTTCAATTGCTTTTTAAACAAAAATAACAGTTTAATGTGACAATTAAAATGTAGACTATATCATTTGTGGCTTTAACTGATTCATATTAGAACTTCATGAATGGACTGTTCATCGCGGTTGCCAAGTCTGCTTAATATAACTAACTTTGGGCTGGACAGGTACTAGTACTGGACAGGTACTGGACTTTGTCTTGCATTTTATTCCCCATACTTATTCTTCTTCTTGCACACATGTCTGCGATTAAAACAGACTAACCCACTTAACATTAAGGCACATTAACGCAGTGTGGTGTGCCATGTATTTTTGTCGGCCCGAGTTATTGTTTTCAATAGATTAAAGTTTAAAAATGTAAACCTCACATAAAAATACTGGGCCTGTGGTGGCCTAATGAAGAAGATACTGGACTATGGACCAAGGTTCAGGATTCAAATCCTACCGTTCCAAGCTGCCACTGTTGGGTCCTTGAACAAGGCCCTTACCCTATATTGTAAATCGCTTACCGTAGTTTAATGTGGCAATTAAAAAAGTTGACTATATCATTTGTGGCTTTAACTGATTCATATTTAACCTTCATGACTTGACTGTTCATCATGGTTGCCAAGTCTTCTTAATATAACCGACTTTAGGCTTATATTTCTGTCACTAACATCCATTGGTAGTAGCATGTTGCAGCTTTTTAGCTTGTTTCTAATGTGTAGCTGCTGGGACTTGTTCTTTGAACCTCTCTCTCCACTATACCGGTCTAAGAACGCGAACCTGCTAGTTTGTCCTGTTGCAGATTCCATCCACAACCCCAATCCTTCTTCGCATTTTCCAATACAAATAAAAAAATGCATCACTCCTGTTCCAACAAACATTTGGTTTCTCTGGCTAGTTCGATGCAAACAGTTCATTTATTCATTCCTCAGGTTTTGATTTCCAGTTGGCTTTGTTCAGTTCAAGGGCAAAATGTAAAATGCTGATTATTATTTATAATATTATTAAATGCAAATTAGGGCAGCATGGTGGCTCGGTGGGTAGCAGTGCTGCCTCACAGCAAGAAGGTCCCAAGGTTCAATCCAAAGGTGGAGCGGCCTGGGTTTTTCTCTGTGGAGTCTGCATATTTTCCCCCGTGTCTGTGTGGTTTTACTCTGTGCAGGGTTAACTGGTGAATGAATGAATAAATAAATGAATGAATGAATTAATGAATAAATGCAAATTAAATCAACACATATATATGCAAACTGATCAAGTATTTTTGATCTGTACCAGTGCAGTGTGCTGGATGTTACAGATTATGGCAAATGTTGCGTTAGTCGCTAAAACATTTGATTCCAGTAAAACTTGTTACTTTTTGATTAGTGTACACTTGTTTAACTATGTTTTATCTCAGTACTGCAGAACAGCTGTAATATCATGATGACATAATTGTTACAACTGTTTTGCGCTTGTAATAGATTTACATCATTTCTCTCATGACATGTTATTGTCAAAAATGGCATTTCTCATAACACGCATGTTGACCATTAGTGATTTGACATGACAGATCTCCCGTTGTGTAATTGTTATGACACTTGTTGTGCAATACATGTTCTCCAGTCTGGCCTCTTCCTGACAAATCCAATCATGCTTGCATGTGATGAACAATCCAGCAGTTGAACACAGAACAATATAATATACACTGCTCACAAAATTAGGGGATATTGTATTATGGGATATTTCATTTTGAAGTATCCTCTAATTTTTGTGAGCAGTAAATAATGAAATGATCAGCCAAAACCATGAACAGACTGCAAATAATGCTTTGAAATGTTGTAGAGGGATATCAGAATGCAAGAATATAGTCAACCTTTATCATTTTAAAAATATTAATAACAAAACTATTTACACTGCCTACACTATCGTCACAAAATTGTGTTTAAGAATTATTTATATAGTGCACATAGGTAAAATGCTTGCTTGTTTTGTGCTTGCTAAAACTGACTGAAGTTCAAAATGAGTGGACAAACTGGACCAGGAGACAAAAAACAGACACTAGCAGCCTCACTGGAGGAAAATAGACTTTGATTAGATTGATGTTGCTCAAAAAAACAACAAAATACAAACTATTTTGGAAACTGGTTGCCATTGAAGACAACTTATTTCTTAGTCTGTGAATTAACCAACTTAAAGAACATGAAGATTATACCCAAATATGTCTAAGAAGTGCACTTTTTAAGAACAGATATGACTTTAAATTTGTTTAAAATGTAAAACCTCTTGCCGTTAATGTTAAGTAAATAAATAAGATTTATTACTTACTTTTACAGCTCACTGGCAGTAATTAGTAAGCAACAATGAATAGTCTGTTGACAATGCAAGACTTAAAAAAACATTTTTTAAAGATGCAAAGTATCATCTAATTATCGGTATCAACAATTGTGGTGGCCTAGTGGGTAAGGGACTGTATTATGGTCTAGAAGGACCTCTGCCACAGTTGGGTCCCTGAGCAAGGTCCTTAACCCACAATTGCTTGGATTGTAAGTTGCTCTGTATAAGGGTGTCTGCTAAATGGCATAAATGTAACAAAATCCCTGAATACAGAGATATCATTTTTGTCAATATTGCACACCCCTATACTACATGGTCTTTTACATTATCTATTGCAATGTATTCTCATTATTTGCCATTTATCTTGTACATTACTGATCAAGAACCAGTAGGGTTAAAATGTGCATAATAATAACCATGATAATAGCAGTAGCAGTAGTGGTAGGAGTAGTAGAAGCTGTGAAGGCTAAGTGACATATATATATATATATTACTTGCCGTAAAACAGGATGAATGGCAGTTCACTTGAATGTAATTTTGTCCTTCCTTTAAGCTCAGCACCCCAACTAAACCTATTTGACCTGTGATCTATGCCGTAATGTCCCATACTTAAGTATATATGTACAGACCAATTGATCAAACACAGCGACCCTTTTACTATGCCTACAGACCGGTGGGTCAACCTATATAGCCGTACACACTCAGACACACATGCTGTGTCAATTAGGGATGAATTCAGCCAGGATGACTCCATCACATTAAGATACTTATAGGGCAAACATGTTTGATTAATAGCATATGAGGTTACAGCAATGAAAACATAGCAGCAAAAATAAAGAGCAGTTCGTAAATGCAGCCATGAATGTCTCCAGACGCTTGGCCAAATCGCAAGCAATGTCGCCGATTGTAATAGTTCTTCTCACATAGTGCGTCTACTGGTAACATGCAAAAAAATAAAATAAAATAAAAATTCTCTCAGACAATTTGACATAAGGTTCAACGGCTGGGAGAAGGGTCTTTAACTGAAAATGCCATGTTTGAAGGACGAAATATGAATAACCATAAATTCCAGACGTGATGCATGATTACATCAAAATAAAAAATAAAAAAACAACCAGCATAAATTAAGACAATTCAATTGAATATGTGAAATGTGTCAAATTTTAGAGGCAGGTATTCATTCATAACCCTTAATGCTGAATCCCAGCCAAGACTGTGGGAAAGGCATTGCCTGGCCATCAAGGAGATGTTGAGAACACCAGTTAAACTTACATTTACGTTTGTCATTTAGCAGACGCCCTTATCCAGAGCGACGTACATTTAATAAATATTACAAATACAAGATTTGTCTTACAATCCAAGCAATTGTGGGTTAAGGGCCTTGCTCAGGAACCAAACTGTGGCAGAGGTGGGTTTGAACCCTGGACCCTCTGGCCCATAATCCACCACATGTCATTGGAAACCAGATAATGCAAGCGGGATAGTAAACATTTCAAACAAAAGAACTGCATGTGTTTTTCCACTCTGTTGTAAATAACTAGCAGTTTGCGCTGTGCTGTGGAGATGTTTGAATGCTCTGTGTATTACACTGCTGCCACAGGGATGAACCAAGCTTGATGGAACAGCATAAGAAGCCACTAACATGTTTTGCATTGCCTCGTTAATAAATGCATGGACGTCCCTTGAAAAGATGTCATCTTGAATCCAGCATGTGTTGCACTAAACGTTTAAGGCTTTTTTGCATGAACGCTGACATCACAGAAGTGTAAATTACATTTGCCAATGCCACTGGCACAGCCCTGTACCCATGGCAGACATCGGACTTGTTGCTAATGAAAGTCTGGATGGTCCTTTTGTCTGTGGTCTGGAGCGCATGCTGTCCAACAAACAAACAAACAAACAAACAAAAAAAAAAAGGAATGCTGATTCATCTAACCACAATACACATTTCCACTGATCCATCCTAGATGCCTCAAAGTCATTTTTTAAATTTGGTTTATTTACCATCACTTTCTGCATCAATGGCCATTTACAACAGACACACCACCAGGCTACATTTAAACTAGCCATTTATACTGAGATCAGCCCAGTTAACCTAATGTATGTCTCTGGATTGTGAGAGTAAACCCATGCAGACACAGAAGGACATGTAAACTCCACATAGGCAGAATCCAAGGCCAGTATCAGACTGGGAATGCTGGAGCTGTGAGGTAACTGTGCTAACAGGCAAGTTTATTTGTATAGCACCATTCATACAAGAGGTAATTCAAAGTGCTTTATAGAATTAAAATAAAAATAATAAGAGTAAAAACAAAGTTAAAAGTATAACTAAAGCACCAAAGAAAACATTAACCTAAGGAAATGGTTTCAAATAATAAAAAGCAGAGTGCAGGTAAAAACACATTTAGGTGTCGTATGCACAGCTAAACAGAACAGTTTAGAACCTGGACTTACACATTGTGAGAGTATCATCTAGCCTAACATAAACAGGGAAACTATTCCAGATCTAAGCTCCATAAAACTGAAAAGCTGCTTCACTGTGTTTAATCCTGACTTTGGGTACCAGCAGAAGGCCTCTGTCTGATGTTCTCAGGGTCTGAGATAGTTCATATGGGACCAACATGTCAGAGATGTACTTTGGTGTTAGGCCATGGAGAGACTCGTACACAAGTAGAGATATTTTAAAGTCTATTCTCTGAGCAACAGGGAGCCAGTGCAGAGATCTGACTACAGGACTAATATGGTTGTACTTCCTGGTTTTAGTCAGGACTCGAGCAGCAGCGTTCTGGATGTACTGCAGCTGTCTTGCAGCTCGTTTAGTAAGTCCAGTGAGCAGACCGTTACCGTAGTCTAACCTGCTGGAAATAACAGCATGTATGCATCTCTTGGTCTGATTTAGATGGCATACGTCTGTGCCACAGTGCAGCACCTTGTTTTTTGTACTCTGAAGTTTTAAGTGGCATTTGTAAACATCACTCCGTATTGTAATTCTTAATCCACAATAATTCCCTGCACATGCAGTTATATTAGTTATTGAAGAATAATGATTGTGGATGCAGTGCCATCTAAGTGATCAAGGATCTTTAGTTTAGGTTTTATACCCTTGCACTGAAATTCCTCCAAATCCCTTAAAGTGTTTGATGATACTTATGCACTGTAGAAGAGAAATGTGCAAATACCCTGCCAATTTTTCTGCTGTAACCTTGTTGTAATTTCCTCACACATTTGTTAACTGGAGATCCTCTGCCAACCTGCGCCCTTTAAACACAGCCTCTCGAGGATACTGCTTTTGTATTGTTATTTAGTCTTGTTATTTAACCTCATTACCAGCCCTAAACTGCAACAACTTTTTTGGAATGTCTTGCAGACCCAAAATGTAGGAGTGTATGTTTATTAACAACTGAAATGAACCATCTTGGTGTCATTTTTCTTGCATGTAGACTTGCAAAAAGTCAATCTTTTTAAGGTTTGCTTTGCATCCTCATCAAAATGCCGAAAGACCTGTTTTTAGCGATGGTTGCACATTTCCCCTTTTATGAAATGTACGGCAAAATGAGCAGAGTACAGTAGTATGAAATGGAGTAGTCTGTGGCCCAGTCATACCTCAAACTCTCCCAGACCTGCATTTACACATCCATATGGCCACCTTTTCAGTTCATGCGTCCGATAGCTAAATAAAGTGTACGTCTTCACATGTTCTTTATTATGATCTAGGGGCCTCGTCCATTGCACCTGGACTCCATCACATGAAATTACACTGTGTTTATGGGGACTTGTTTATGGAAATCCTCAGGCCTATAAGCTAGGGTATGTGTCATAACAAATACAGCTAAAATAACAAGCAAAGCTCCATGCTGGACACTCCTTTTTTCATTCTCTCTCCCACATACGCAAGTCGGTTACAGTTCTTTGCATGACTACATGCAGTACTTTATGCAGCCACTCTTTGACAACATAGCAGCAAAGAATCTTGAATTTAATACTTGATGAGATTGTACAGAACAAGGTATCTGAATCAAGAATATCTCCAGATGCAGCTTGTAGGTCTTCTATTGTATGCATTTTTTATATTGCAGTGCACACATTGTTACACTATTGTCGAGTGTTCATTCAACACAGTTTTCCTGCTACGTTTTCCTTTTGCAAAGTCACTTTCTCTACGGGTGTCACTCATTTTCTTTGGCTTGGTTTTAACACATGTTGGCAAGTTTTCATGCCTTGTCATGTCTTATTTGGGGATTTGTCAAATGTCAAAGGTTTTAGCCACTTTCACACCAAACCGTTCTAATGTGGGAGGACCAATGCATAGCAGAGCTCCCTGGAGAGCTAAATGAATTTAAATCATGATTTTAAGTTTGCATTTGCACCGCCAGTATGATCGTTCTGTGAGCGGAGTTGACATAAGTGGTGGAAATTTTGCTTAGATGACTGTTGTCTCCACTGTCAGATACATGCTCAGTAAAGGCTAGATGTCACCGACAGTCCATTTGTCTTTTTGTCTGTCATTTGACTACCTTATCCAGAGTGATGTACAGAAGTGCTTTGTATTCCTCATAGTAGACAAAACCTCATGTTAGTACAAATGAGCAGTTAGACCAAAAACACAATCCAACCAGAACTTGCTAGTATCTGATGTAGGTAAATGCAATTTTTTTTTACCCCCCCCCCCCAAAAAAAAATACACAAGCCACGTTTTTATATACATTTTTAAATATGCAGTTGCATTTTCACTCTTGACTGCTGAGTAAGGGGAGTCTTTAGTCACCGCTTGAAGACAGCAAGACTCCATTGGGACTTCCAGTGGAAGTTCATTGCACCACCTGGGTGCCAGGATGGAGAAGAGTCTTAATGCTCATCTTCCTTTAATCTTATGAGGTAGGAGTCACAGAAAGTGGTAGTGTTTTTTTTTTTGTTTTTGTTTTTTTTCATTTTAAGCACAAAGATCTGTTGTTTATACAGCTATCGGAGTACAGGTATATTTAAACATGGGGATTAAGCTCAACACGTACATTTTCTGTACCAATTGCCATACTCTTTACTCTTTTGACCAGTCACTGCACAATTCTCATCGTGAAGAAACCCTGAGTGATGTAAGAGGTTTTACCTTTTGATATACCTTTAGACCCTGGGATAGTGAATTTGCCTGCTGCACTAGAATTCAATATGGAGACCTGCATTTGCCTTTCACCAGTGCTTCCAGGATGGACATGGCCAGGTCTGAAGTAGAGGAGGTCAATACTTCAACCAAAGATGGCATGTTTCTCCATGCAGGCATGCTCTAAAGTATGCTACTGGCCAGTGGAAAAAAAGCAGTCAGCAGCCAAAAGTTTTATAGCTTCAACCCCTACCATACGACGCTCCTCCCTCAGAAACTGCACCTGTTCAGCACTGCACTTGGTTCAACAAGAACAGTTAATGGACAGCTTTAAAATGCCATAATGGCTGATGGTGAGCCAGTTGGACACGGTACCATCAGAGTAGTAGTATGCTGGTGGTGGAGAAGTTGAAGGAGAAAGTAACAGATTCAACTCTGACTTCTTGCCAAACTACACATTATTGTTAGTGTTATTATTTAATATACATTATGTGGTTTGGGATGGAGCCCATGTTTGAAGAAATTAGTTTACATGTCACAGGAGAAAAAAAAAAAAAAAACTTCAAAAAAACCCTCTAATATACTAGCCTAGAATGTCCTTGACACCCAAGCCTTTTAGCTCAGAAGGTTTTAAGTATGTAATACCTTGCCAAATACAACTCATTACGTCCCACTCTCCTGTCTTCTATGTATGAGGTCTTTTATTTGGCTGTAGGGCGCACGTCACTGGTTTATGTTTTATAAAAGCGGAACGCACCAGCTACCTTTTAAAATAATACTGCACCCTTTAGTAGTTATGTCATCTCGCACAAATGTTTTACCTCTCAACTGTGACAACACACGTTGGCCCAGGCCGTGTCTAGTCAAACCGCTTTTTGCAGCAGACACAAATTGCTCTTGGATCGTTCTCGCAGCCATGCACGCCGAAGGTCTACATGTCTAGGACCACCTGTGCTCTTTAGGTCCTTGATGCACACAGGTGATCAATCAAGTGCACACCTCAATGAAACTGTGTGGATGATAAATTAACTACCTGGAAACTAGACCCAGAGTGGAGTAATGAGAAACACTCCTGCGTGTCTGCCGGTCTCACTCTGCCGAAACTTCGTGAATTGTTCGTTCTTCCTGTCAGATTTCTACTGCCTTTGTTCATTATCCACGTAGAGGCAATAAACAGATTTGATCCTGAAGATTGGCTTTTCTGTTATTAGCCTAAATTTGTGAGCTGACGAGCCAATTGCAGGAAAAAAAACGTCAAACTTTTTTTCTCATCCCTCACATTAACTCGGTCTGACCACCGTTTCACTTCATGGAAACAAGCTACCAACAGTCTGGCTGTGTGAACGACACCCATTTGTCTGGCTTGCTAAACCTTGCATAACGCAATTGTGACAGTATTTTTACACAGCTTTATTTGGAGTGTAGGTCTCTCCACCTTTATCTTATCCATTTAAAAGTTGCCAGAAGAGCAGAACGTATGCCCAGGACTAGTGCTGGTACACAGCAAGTAAACAAATAAATGTGTTCTGTCATGGTAGCATCGTTTCAAAGTTTACGTTAGGAACAAGCTGGCATGCTAGCGGCACTCGTTCCTCATTGTGTACACTACCTGACAAGGCTAATGTGGCTGTAATGGCTAATAGGAACCAGTTAGCTTGGTCTCGTTTATATAATACATACTGGCCCACATTTGGACCCTGCTTCATACACAAATGTTAGCATTTAGGGGAGGGGGGGGGGTTTATTCATTTAACTGCAGATCCAAAAACCACAAAATTGACTTCAGAGAAATTTGAGGAAAACAGACACAATATGTTGTAGAGGGACAGTAAAAGACAGCGCTGTCAGAAACTTTAGCGGATCCATATGTAAACAAGACTTATGTACTCGCACAAAAGTACTGCCTTAATCTTTCACTGTCTTAACATGAAACACTACATAAACCGCACTACAAAACCGAGGACAAACAACCAGATGTGCTTCATGAAAATGTCAGAGCAATGTCACAGCACAGAGATCAACATGGACTTGAGCCTCTTTTGCTGCTCCAAGAGATGCCACTATACTGTAAAGAGTTCAGTCATTGTTGGATGCTAGCAGCTGGCATACCAATTCATCAGAACATGTCCAGTAGGGTCAGGGTTATGTGGAGGCTAGTCAAATTCCTTCACACCAAACCAGAAGTGTGTATTGGTCACTGTCGTGCTGAAACAGTGCAGTCTTCCCCATACTGATGATATAAAGTTGGAAGTGTCTACAACGACAAAAAATTTATTCCTACAGTGCATTCTTTTGCTATCATCTACACCCAAAGCCCTAACTGAACAAGCCTTGGGAAACAGTGGAAAGGAAAAACTCCCTAAACACTAGCCTTTGGAGGACCAAGACTCAAAAAGGTCCCAAACTCCTTGGAAGGTGTTAAATGATATATAGATGTTATATAAACTAAGTTATAATTTTTAATCTATAGTAATTGTTTAAATAAACAGAAGAGATAAACAGACAGACACACATACACGTCAATGCCAATTTAGAGACACCAATTAACCTAACGCACATGTCGTTGGACTGTAGGAGGAAACCAGAGTACTGGGACTAAACCCACACAGATACGAAGAGGACATGCAGACTGCACACAGAAAGGACACAGGCCTGGGATGAACCAGGGACCTTCTTGCTGTGTGTAATGTGTAATGCTTATTAACACATTGTATGTTGAAGCATTCAGATTCTAGCTGGGACTCTAGCAGGGTAGCCTAGTGTTTAAGGCACTGAATTCTGGAACTGAAGGTTCAAATCCCACCTCTGCCAAGCTGGCACCGTTTGGTCCTTAAGCAAGACCTTTAACCCACCATTTCTTGGATTGTAAGACTGTATGAATTGTAAGTCACTCTGGATAAGGGTGTCTGCTAAATACCGTAAATGGAAATGTATTTCATTAAAACTGACTCAGATTATGGTCTCTGATCCAGACTGAACAGTTGGAAATATGCATGCAGGTTAGTTGGGTTAATTGGTCACTGACTCGATCGTGGCTGGATGGTTATGGTAAGCACTGTTGGGCATGTCCCATGCCCAAATCCCAAGAACATGGTCCCATTTAAATCCCATTTTAAATCGGTTCCTACTAATGACTCACATGCTTCACACATACTTAGTGCAAAAAAAAGTCTGCATCAATTTTACATACATAACTTTTACACTTGCTATTATAAAGGAAATAACTTAAAATAAAATATTACATTTCCTTTTATACTACATGTCTGTCGTTTCAGCCATAAAGAGTACTTGTGACCAGTAGTAATTAAGTAAAGTTTTGTTATAATAAGCTAAAATATAAAACACTGGACTATGGACTGAAAGGTCAAGGGTTTAAATGAAACCTCTGCCAAGCTGTCAATGTTGGGTACCTGAGCAAGACCCTTAGTCCAAAAATGATTGATTTGTAAGATTGTATTAGTTGTAAGTCACTCTGGATATGGGTGCCTGCTAAATTACATAAGTGTAATGTACAGTGAAGTAGATTTATTAATGAGTGAAATTAAAAAGTGATTAGAAAATGTGGGGTTGTGGTAACCTAGTGGTTAAGATCCTGGACTGTAGAGCAAGATCCTTAAAACAGTTGCTTGGATTGTAAGACTGTATCAGTTGCAAATAACTGCTGATAAGGGCATCTGCTAAAATACCAATTTGAGTCGAAACGTGAATCGAAATCGATAAAATGCAAACAATAGACAACCCCAATGGACACGGATGCAAAGTTAAATAAAAATCAAATAAACAAGCAAACACACCTGGCGTCTGTCGACCCAGGGATGGTTTGCTAATAAGCCAATTAGTTTAACTTGGTGTCCCAGACCAAAATGTTCAGAACAGTTAGGCTTTAGGGCCAGGATTAAGTACCACTGCTTTACACCTCTGAAGTCAATGCTTATCATTATGCTTGAGTGCTAGGTGGTGAAAATCTAATTCAAGCAATGTTATTGAGCAATTTTCTGTTTTCCCCCTAGGGAGAGACTGAAAAGACAATACTAAGCATTTCAGCATTACAGGTGATTATTAGGTTTTATGGACTGCAGCAACGTCCTCTTCATAAACATCATTAGTATGACCCACTTCTGCTTACTTTGATTCATCTCCTGACCAAGTACGCAATAAAAATAAAGCAGCTGTACATTGTGTGTGTGTTTTGCTGACTTTTGTGATTAAAGTGTTCACCAGTGTGGTATTTGGCTCTGGACCACTCTTTTTGAAGCTCTGAGCCAGTGTTCTTGAAGTAATGTGCCAGCTCACATACCCATAAAGCATCCAGGATGAATTGTCTGATCCTGCACATACCAACGGCAAGGAAGAGCTGCTAATGTAAAATTTTAAGCACAAGGGAGGATTTGTCTTAGGCTGCTTATCTTATTTTGTCTGTGGCTATATCTGAGATGGGTAAGCATCCCATTCCATGATCTGTGGTTTCTACAGGTTTACACTCTGAACAACAGAGTAAATATGACCTTTAAAAAGTTTTATTTTGGGGAATAAACAGTCAAGATCATCTCTCTCTCTCTCTCTATATATATATATGGCATGGCCAAACATGCATATGTATAAACATGAAAACATGTATGCATGTGGCCAGTTTCAAAAAAGCGTTCTTAAGACGCACTAAGAAGTTTAAAAATGCTATTTTTGGGAGAAAACAACAAAAAAAAAAAAAAAAAAAAAATCACAAAAAGATGAAGGAAATACTTATATTATAAAGATCATAATTTTCCTAGGGCAGGACGGTGGCTTGGTGGGTGGCACCACTGCCTCAGAGATAGAAGGTCCTGGGTTTAATCCCAGGGTGGAGTGGCCTGGGTCCTTTTTGTGTGGAGTCTGCATGTCCTCACCGTGTCTGTGTAGGTTTATTCCAGGTACTCTGGTTTCCTCTCACAGTCCAAAGACATGCGTGTTAGGTTAAAGTGTGGTTAGTGTACGAGTTAGGTTAGTGTGTGTGTGTGTGTGTGTGTGTGTGTGTATGACAATCCTACGATGTATTGGCAGGTTGTTCCTGCCCTTGTGCTCAGAGTAGCTGGGTGGGCACCAGCCGGCCCGCGACCCCATGTGGATTAATGAATGAATGAATGAATGAATTAATAATAATAAATTAATAATTTTCCTATGCATTCCATGTTGCATTTACAGCTTGCAATAAACGGCACAAAACATTATGACCATGCAGAGCAAGGACAGAAAAAAGGAAAAACAATTAAACCAAGCTTTCAAAGGAAAATTCACAAAAGTTCAGCTCATGTCTTTTTTAATAATCATATTCTTATTTCCAGTAACTAAGCTGATCAAGTTTAAGTTTAGACGCTTACTTCGTCAACTTTTAACAGGCTAAGACAAGTGCAAGGTGATCGTAAGGTTAAGAAAACATTTTCAAGAATACCACTTTCTTGGAATTGTTCTTAAGAAAAAGACAAGTTAATAGAACTTATGTTAACTTTTCTTAACTGTTTTTTTAAGAATAAAGAGGGGAAAAAAACATTTAAGATCTTTAGACACTTCTGGTCCCACTTTTGAGAAATTAGGCACTGATATGCAGTTCATCCCTGAATTTACTGGCTTGGTTCAGGCTGTTAATGCAAACCATTTTATTTTAAGCCTTGTGTTAGTCACTGGCATTGTCATACTGAAACAAAAGTAGAGCTTTCTCCAAACTGTTTCCACAAAGTTGCCATAGTACACTGTCACAATACGATTTGCCCAAAATGGAACAGGGCAACTGATATAAACATTACATAAACATTTTGTAGCACAATATTACCCAACCTTTTTATCACGGTCCATGATGTTATCATCGATTTGGTTGACAATGTTTAAAGATAACAAAAACTCGATAAATAAACAAACAATTCCGCCCACTTTTTCTGATAAAATGGGAAAATATGAGAATGAAAAAGGTCAATAGCGGACATGCGTTATGATTTCTCTGCATTATGACATCTTGGGGCCAGTGTGCAATTTCTTTAATCCGTTGCGCCAACAAACAATAAATGAATAATCAAGTACTCTGCTCTGACTGCCAGGCGGAACATGCTTGATTAAAGTTTTACAAACAATAATACAAACAAAACAATGACAAGCAGAGTGGTCGTCAAGCATGATGTCACATTTTAATAACACACATTTGTTACTGGTACTGAACTTTCAGAATTTGCACGTTCAGGCTGCCTAAGATGTACAGAACGCAGGATGGAACAAATTCTCCCACTTTATGGATATGCTTGATATGCAGTTGTTAGCAATGGGTATGGCTTAATTAGGCAAAGGATTAAGGACCATCTAAACTTTTACCAGTTTATCTTTTAAGAATGAATTGGGAAAGTGACAAACTTAAAAAACAGCATAGGGCAAAAGTTTAGAACTGCGATGAGAAGAAGGGGGGGGGGCGGCTGACCTGTAATTGCAGTCTTAAGATTATTTTATTTTTCAAGGCACTAAATAAATTAAGTGGGAAATGAGTGCAATTACACAGTCATGTTTCTGGGCAGGACGGAATGTCTGGGAAGGTGCACCAAAATCCCAAATTATGTACAAAGCACATAACAGGATGTCTACTATTGCTTCGACACGGCTTTCCTTTATTAAGTGGTGGACAAATACTACAGTAGATTGCTTTTTTAATGTGTGCTTTTCTTAGTTCTAATTTATGCTCAGATAAGTGTGCTTTAGAAAACGAGTTCAATATAGTAGAAACTACTCACAGGCTGTCCATCAAACAAAGTGAGATTTAATACAATAAATTTAAATAAAATCAAAACAATTTAAGAGACAACTCCCAATCGTCTTAAAAACAGCATCTTTACATCTATGGCAGCAATACAATTCCAGTATCTGATGAACTCACACACTCACACACTCACACACTCACACACTCACACACTCACACACTCACCTACTAAAAGCTACTAAATGAGCTGCTGATTAGTTATCAATAACCAAATCTTATATATATATATTGAGGTGAAGTACATACATGTTGTGATTGAAATATTGATTTTTGAACTTTAGTTTCTGAAAACTGAACAATGGCTATACATCTTTTATTCTATTACTATTTGTTTTATTAATCGATGTCTAAAAACAGCATCCTTTTTTGTTATTTTGATTAGCGGCCATTGCTGAAAATAGAGATATATGTATACAAGGTCCTTGGTTCAATCCCAGGCAAACCCTGTGGTAGCCTAGTGGTTAAGGCACATTTTTAAAAATGTAAACCCAGGTCTGGATACTGTCTTTGCACAAGTTTGCATAATCTCCCTGTGTTCGAGTTGGTTTACTCCAGATGCGTTGCTTACATCCCATAGTCCAATGACATGCTTTAGTAACAGTGCCTACAAATAGTAAAACCAGACAAACAGCTTATTTTTGAATCCTGAATAGTTTTTGGAGGGGTTTTGGAACATTCTTTAACATATTTCAGTTCCCCGATGGCCTTCAGAGCTTCCCATAAAAGGTCAGTGAAGTGCATTCATTCCTCTGTGCATCTGCGTCACTACACTCACTCCTGTTTTCAGCTGGATTTCTGATGCTTTTATGTTTCCTTTGTAACAGCTTCATTGTGAAAATATCCCTTATATTTAAATCATACTACCATAAAAACAGTTCCGATAGTATGGTAATGTCTGATCAGAGGCCATTTCGGTCAACAACCCATTTCACAGAAAGTAATAGGGTCCAACACAGTTGTCATGCCAACCGTAGTGTTGTTACAGGGTGTGTATTACAATACAACACACATCACACAACAATTGTATCGCTATACATTGTGATATAGTCTACCTAATTCATTAAAAACATAAACACAGCTGAAAAACAAGTCGAGTTGTCTTAAAACATCACACTGATAATTCAGTGGACAAATTAAGTGTAAACTACTGAGATTAAATAATTTTTTGGCTGAAAAATCAATACATTTACATCTATATAAATAAATATTGCAATATAGGTTTTGTGGCACTGCCTTATAATTAGTAAAACCCTAACCCTAGCCTTTTATATTTCGTATAGGCGTCCAGCCCATGCAATCTAACAGGGTCCAAAAAGAAAAGGAAGCAGAAGCGATCCCAAAGGCTCTACAGAGACCGTGGCACAAGGAAATTCGAAAGAGTGTCTTTATGATTTTCATGATTTGCATTTGCCTGTTATACAGTGAGCATGTACACTGGAAGCGTTATTCTTCAGGTTTTAATGGCATGCATATGAAAGAAATAAAACTATCATCCAAAACAATTATGTATTACATATGACAACTTTATGGCAGTCTTGCAAAGACGGGTAATATAATTTATGCTGCATTAGGGTTTACTGTCACACTCGATCATTTAGCTGATGCGGAGTTCGCTTTCATGTCGGGGTGATGAGTTTTTGGAGCGTTCCTTTTCACCGTGTCCAACATTTACATGTCTTAAGAACAGTCGTGTAAAGAACTGCCGATGCTCTGACTGAAGGATAAAGCTGTGGGTTCTCTCGCGTGTGATCCTCATCCCAACTGCCATTGTATTCTGTTTTGTTTGGCCGGTCTGCCTTGTGCAATGTTCTTCCAAGGTCAGGCCAATAAAAGCAGAGTTTAAACAGTAAATTACTCTCATCTGAACAAATGTGATCAGCTGGTGCTGCTCTTTGTGTTCATTCCTCCAGGCTATGTGAGGAGATCGCCAAAGTACATGCAGACTTTGCACTGCTGGAAGACCTTAATGGTCCTTACAGAGGATACGCATTTTGCCTGGTTCTCATGAGATAAATGTAATACGGGGTTTAATAGCCGTTGGAAGAAAGTTATAAAATCTCCAAGTCTGATTTAATAAACTTGGTTATACTTATCTTTAATTTCATCATTCAAGAATCATTTGTTTTTTGTTGGACTGTTGGTTGTTTTCTTGGTCTACTAAAAATGTAGACCAGCATTGGAATATAAATGAATATTCAGCAGCATCAAGTCAGGACGATCTGATTTTTTTTAATACATTGCTCTCTGCTAATCAAACGTTCACAAAAAAGCAACCCACAATAATTGCAGGTATTAAACTAAATCTCTGGCCACACCGTATCTCTCTAGCAGGCGATAAGTTATTATCGTTAATGTAATTGCTAACAAAACAACTTGTGTTTTCTTTTCCTGCATTGCATCAAGGTTACCTTGTTGTGTGTACTTAATGTATCATTCTTGTTGTTATCCTGGCATGTCGAGGACTTTCCTGATCCAAAACATCTTTGGTGGGCCGCACATATACTTGCTGGCAATTGACAAGATCTGGACCTGAAACATGTTGCCAAATGGCGATTTGAGTCTCGGGGGCCATGGAAGGTCATGGCTCTACTCAGGAACAATGTGTTTTTCCCACCAATCTTTTCTCTGCAGAGCTTTAGCCATGTCCCAAAAGTTTGTGTATGATTAAAAACTATCCTAAGTTTGGCAGGCTAATAAATCTGTAGATGAGTATTGCTTACAGCTACAGGAACGTGCATGTGCATGGGATTTGAGCCAATTAACTCTATTAAACTATTCTCGTTAAAATTAAATGGTTTTAGAGGTTAAAGAGTCTTATATCCATTAACATGAAAGTTATTTAATAGATGGTTTTAGCCAGAGCGCTTTCCAATTTATGCAATCTTAAAATCCAGTCAGTTGCAGGTAAAGGGTCTTGCTCAGTGGACAGTCACAGCTTGGCAAAGTTGGGATTTGAATCCTGGACCGTCTGGTCCCTAGTCCAGTATCTTAACCATTAGGGTACCCCAGTCTATTTTTAGCTAATATAATTCAACCTAGATATATTGTACATGTACCTGCAGGTTTCATTTTAACTTGGGGGTCTGCACTGCTCACATCACCCAACCTAACCCCTAATATGAGTATTGCTTTACATTAAATAAAGCACAGTATATGCTATATAATGAATGCCCTAAACGGGTGTTTTATATGCCCACACATCATACATTGAATATAAATACATATATACCAGTGTGAATGAACTTCAAAGTTCTTTATTTACACAGTGCACTAACCCCATCTAGACACTACCTTTAAACTCTCCCTTACAGCTCTCACTACATGGCTGAGATCCTAGATTTTCTTGTGGCAGGCAAACCAGAAACTCTGCCTTCCTTCCTTCACAGTACCCAACCTTAACAGACAACATGATACAAGTTACATGATTTTATCATAATAATTCTTATTATTTCGGCCAAATGTAACAGCCAGGTGAAAACACATTACAGTGTTAAATTTCAGATGCATAACTGGTTATATAGCCAGCAAACAGAACAGGTCAAACTGAATATGGTCATGGGTGATACATTTTTAAACAAGACACTACTTCACATTTCTGCACATTTTAGTTCTAACACTCATGACCAAACTTCAGAAAGCCTCTTTCAGAAGGAATTCCAGGACCTGCAAGACAATGCTACCTAGACTTAAAAAAATGCCAGCTCTAAATTTTGGTATAGGATACCAAACCATTCTACTCAATTTTTATGCGAGTCAAATTTGCCATTTATTTCTAGCAAAGGGTACTGCTACAACATACAACAACATATCAGACAATTGTGAGTTGTAGGCAACAGTTTAGAAAAAAACTAATTTCCTGTATCGCCCTAAAAATGCCAGTTTACAAAGTGAGGTACATACAGAAGTGGTTTGCTGTGGAAGAACTGCTGTTTGGTGCGGAAGAAATTAAATGGCTCATACAGCCTTGGAAAGAGTCAAAGCAGGCCAGACATCAGTGTCCAACATCTTTAATGCTCTTGTGGCTGAAGTGAATTTCCAAAATCATCTTCCAAAATCTAGTAAGCCTTCCCAGAAGGGTGGGTACTGTTAAAGCAGTAATGGTGGAAGCCAAGGACGTATTAATGCTTATACTGCAAATCATAGGTGTTTAACAAGAATGGTGTCCACATACTTTTTTGTGTTGTGCAGCAGTTCAAAGATAATTTCAGATGCGTGTATAATTCCCTTCAATCACCATTAAACACAATCACCAGCAAAGACCATCACATTCTATATCACATTTAGAAAGCCATTACCACTTGGCACAGTGGTGGACATCACAGACAGAGTTATCCATCATGTTTGAGTGATATAAAGCTCTATAAGGGATCATCTCCCTATTGCTGTATGGGTTCTGCAGAAATCAATCCAAGTGGTAACGGTGACACGTGGATATAAAGAGTACAGAATGTTCTTCCATATACTTCTTCTGGCTTTAGATCTGCAGTGTTTAATGACTGTATGTTGTATAGAAGCTTAAGCATTCATGCTTCAATTTGGCTTTTTATGCACAACACAAGGATTGGCAAGAGATTGATGAATTGGGCAGAATATATTAGACATATAGGCAAAACTCATTTTGACACCATTAGGAACTGTTTGAATCTCTACGTTGTGATATGTGTTTGGAAGAACTATCAGTATTAGTGAAAACCTGGAATTGTTTCCATATTTTTCCAGCATGATTGGTCTTGGCTCAAACATGTGGTGTATCTTTTGGAACACTAATACAGAAGTTGAGGAGATTTTATTTGTTATTCAGAGCTATAAACACCGAGTAAATCAATTTAGCTTGCTTTTCTAAACCTGATGAGGTTCTGAGTTGTTTCTCTTTGGCACAGATGGATATAAAAGTCGGGGACTTGTGGTTCTTATTTCCAAAAGAGAATGCAAGGAACAGGCATTCTATGCCTGGGAGGGACCCCAGTCTCTGATGTTAGGTACAGTTCCTTAGCGTCTATTTGAATCTATTTAGTGATACTGAGCTAACATGCCATAAAAGGCCTGATGCAAAAGGCTCTTAGACCAACAAACCAATACTGATCTGACCATTAAACACAGAGTTTAATACAATTTATTTAAGAACTGGGCCACTATGAGAAAACTAGACTAGGTTATTAGTGTATTAGAGTCCCTTACCTTGTTGCAATTCAGTTGGGTCAAGTAGACTTGGCTCATGGAGCTTGTTTCAAGTATCCAGCTGTTCATCAAGAAGCCATACCACCAAGCAATTTTTAGGTGTACCATAAGTGTATACAAAATACAAAAACCTCAGGAACATTACTGCACATCACATGCTAATGGAATCCTACCAAGCCATCACAACCATAGCAGCATTAAGACTGTGTTGAGAATAGTCCACTACTCAAATACTACCTGGATATTTGTAACCCAAAATAGGAGTCAAACTTCCTGTGATGTCACTTCCTTTTGTAGCCAATTAAGCCTATTAAGCTGGAAGGGTAAGGTAGGCTAAGAGAACAGCATGAAATTGCGTTAGCTTTTCTTTCTTTCTTTCTTAATGCTTTGTAAAAATCAGTAATCCACTGATTTGAATTCCATGCTTCATGTGTAAGCAATCCATTTTGAATAAGCAGGGTTCAATTTGAAGGCAAGTTCTGCTGCTAATCTGCATTAGTTAGCAGGTTCTTTCAATCAGAGCTTCTCCTCTATCCACTAATAATGAACAAGGTAAGTACAATTATTTGACTGCAAACCAGGCTAGTTGCTGGTTGTTTCTTTTAGCATGAGCTAACTGCTGCTGGTTTCCTCTCCGCTTGGTTCAGGCTAGCTTATTGCTTTTGTTCTGTTTGTTTGGTTTTAGCTTGTGGGTATGTTTTCTGTGTTTAACCTATTTAATTCACTGGTGTGTTATTTTATCCAGAGGTGGCTTCTGATGTTCTCTTTGCTTGACCCTGGGTTACCTGGCTATTACTACTTTAGTTTCTTGCTTGGGCTAAGCTAGCTATTGATGCTCTCCCTGTTTAGGAAGGGCTAGCTTGCCACTTGTTTGCAATATTTATTATGTTTTTGCCCTGTCTGGTCTTGGGTAACTGCTGATTTATGCTCTTTTTTTGCCCATGTTTAACTCGATCTGTGCTTGTCACTGGTATTCGCTTCTTGACCCATGCATGTCAGCTGTTGTTTTTAATCTTGGTTTGAGCTAGCTTCTGATGTTTCTCTCCACTGGCCCAACCAATTTTCCTCCCATGCTTCTCTCTGCTTGGCCTGAGATAGTTGTTGATGTTCTCTCTCATTGGCCTGGATTAGCTTGTCCCTGGTTTTCTCTTGGCTTGAGTCCAAGTCGTCTTTGAATGACATGAGTTAGATTGCTAGAAGCTGGTGTTATTTTTCTGCCATTTTGAACGAGCTAGCTCATGATATCAGCCTGACCTGATGTTTTCTCTGCTGGTTTGAGCATGCTTGCTAACTGCTGCTTTTCTCTGCTTTACCTGTGATAGATGTTGACTTCTCCATATTTGGCCCAGGCTAACTTGCTGCTCATTTATTTGTTTCGCCTGTGCTAGCTGCACATTTTTTTTCTGATGTTTGCCCTGGGCTAATTGATGTTTATTATTGTTTCTGCTTGGCTCAGGTTAGCTTTCTGACAGTACTTCTCTCCACTTGGCCTAAGCTAGCTGCCAAGTTCTGTCTGCTTGGCCTGAGCTGTCTGGTTGTAGCATGCTGCTGTTTTTTTCAGGTTAGTTGCTCAGTTGTCTGTACTAGGTGTAGATTAGCTTCGTGTGTGTGTGTGTGTGTGCGCGTGTGCGTGCACTCAAGGCACAGCATGTTACTTCATGATCATTTGATTTGATATGGTAATACACTGTATTCCATCAAGATTAATTAATAGTACAGACAGCCTGCTAAACATCTTATTACCAAGGTTAAATTAAATTGAAAGAAAAACAGGCCTTTTGTCTAGTCTTAGTTGTTCTATTATCTTTGGGGACAAATTCACCCCATGTAGTGTCTAAATAAATCCTCATACTTTGCTTCATACCACCAACAGACACCCCCCCCCACAATCCATAAATGGACTACATGCAAAAATTAGGGGATATTTTAGAAGTACATGTGCATATGCAATATTCCCTATTTTTGTAAGCAGTGTTCCCTAAAACCAAATGGCAACATGAATGGAATAGCTAAACTGGAAACAAATGGCATGAGAGAGATGTTGCTAATCTGATTCCACCAATTGATTTCTGACAATTATGATGGCCTTTGATATCCAACATGACCACCATTCGACTGGGGGAAACTGTCCTGTTACTTTTGATTCACCCTGTACATTAAAATGTGTGACAAAACCAAGAAGACACACAGGTGGACATAGAACAAGTGCTGTTCACCAGATGTAGAACTAGATATATCAAAATCACTAACTAACACCTATTGAAAGGAGAGAACCTTGCGTTATGTGACTGCGGCCAAGTTCAGATTCTGATGGAATGGCCAAAATTCAGCCATGAAAGGAAAACTAAGAGAGAACAAAGAATATCTAATCCAAAATAACTAAATACAATGAAATATCCTTCAACTTTTTTGTTGAGCAGTGTAGCAGCACCACCCTGGATTTACCTACTTAAAGGTTTCAAAATGTAGAGCTGACTGTTCTGGAAATTCTCTTTGTGAACACGTACACGTACACAAATACATTTGGTTGTGTGCAACCTGTGAGATGTTTCTGTTAATATTCGATTGTGCACATTTATAGTTTGATTCCACATTGTGTGTGCTTGTAACTGAAGAACCACTGTGTTGTGTACTTGCTGGAGGGAATGCTTGTATAACTGTTTGAGCTTTGGATGCTGTGTAGATGGTAACGTTCCAATCATGTTTTCAGTACTATCTGTAACATGCTTATTTTTTTCACACTTGTGATAATAGCCTTCATGCTATTTCCAGTCAATGTTCATTTCCATCAACGACCAATTTCACAGACTGTAATGTGGTCTTATTTGTTGTAATTGTTCATGTTCACTTTGTTTGTGCTCAGGGTTTGGCTAACCATTGCGCTTTTGAAACAATAAATGTAAGGTTGTCATCAAGTTGATATTTATTTTCTTCTCAATCCCCCTGCCGCTGAGCAGTACCAACAAATTTCTCACACTGGCTTGTGTTAACCCATGGTCCATAACCTTAATTCCTTGTTTAACCCACTGGCTGGATATCTTGACAACAAGTAATCCTTGAGGGGGGAAAATGTCAAGAGAATTTAGGAGAAATATTGACTCCACAGGTGATATTTTTCTTCTAAACATGTACCTTTCCCTTATGGTTAAGCTTGAACAATTGTTACAACATGCTTTGCTCCATCAAACACTAAGTTTGTTATATGCAAACACTGACACTCTAGGGGGCCTGCTTGTATCGGTGTAAGTTTTTGTATTTTCATATTTGCATTTTGGGTTACCTTACATCATACTCTATGCTAGGCCAAGACTGGATGAATTATACATTTGTTAGCCATCAGGCAATTGAAAAACGATGGGCAGGAACCTTACGGCAGTGTTTTGGGTCCCTGAAACCTGTGAGCATTTAATTCTTTCTAATCAAACTGGTTGACATCAATCATCAAAATCCATATTATTAGTCAGCTTATTAGTCACTATTTGCTTTAACTGCCTTTGCTAACTGGCACCCAAGACCCTTATTCCCTAGTGGACAGAGTATTTGGTTTTCAGTGAAGGCTTTTTTGGCAAACCACTAACTCCAAATGCAGTACCAGTTCCAAATGCAGTACCAATCGGATGTAAATGTTAGTTAGTTAGCCTATCTTGTTAAAGAGAAATGCTGTATAGATAAATGTTGGCTGATTTTGGTTGTAAGGGAGAAACTTAACATATTTTACACTGTTTGACTGCTAGGGCTAGCCAGCTACCCCTGGTCACCTAGATCTATTGCTATAGCAAGGATAAGCAGTGACCCAAAGGAGGAAATGCTAATGTTTGTTCAACCTGTCAGCTAGTGTGCTAGTCTTTCCACCACTGTGCTGAAATCAATCCTTCACCACAGCACCGACTCAATGATTTATGTCCTGAGTTCTGTGGAACCGTCAGCAAATAATGTTTTAGTGCCAGGAGTCATTGGAAAGGGACCGACAGTTTAATGAAGAGACTGACTGCTATTTATTAAGGTTCATGATGTGTTTCACCATAGATCTAGATGTCTTTTTCAACATGTAGAACACAGTTAACATCAGTGGAAACATTCCTCAGAGATTTTGGTTCATACTGGCATCATGCAGTTGCTGCAGTTTTGATGGCTACATATCCATGATGCCAAACTCTTGTTCCACCGCATGCATACATTTGAGTACTTGGTACGCCATTTACACCATGAGAAGCCTGAACCATTGAGACAAGGCAGGATGTATCCATGCTACCCTGTCATGTATGCCCAAATTAACCCTGCCATCCAAAAATCAATATTCCACAGACCAGGTGACATTTTTTCCTAGTCTAGTAGTTTTGGTGAGTTTGTGTAAATTGCAAATTAAAGTTTGCAGTTTTCTGCTATAAGCTTTGATGTGATGTGCATTTAGCGTTGCTCTTCTGCATACCTTGGTTGTAATGAGTGGTTATTTGAGTTACTGGTTCCTGTCTATCAGCTCAAACCAGTGTTTTCATTCTCCTCTGATCTCAGACATCAACAAGGCATCTTTGCTCACAGAACTGCCGTTCACTGGATATTTTTTCCTTATCCGACCATTCTCTATAAACCCTAAAGCTGGCTGTGAGTAAAATCCCAGTAGATGAGCATTTTCTGAAATACTCAGACAGACCATCCAGTCTAGCACCAACAATCATGCCACGTTCAAAGTCACTTAAATCACCTTTATTCCCCATTCTGATGCTCGGTTTGAAGTTCAACAGCTTGTTTTGACCATGTCTTTGATCATGTGATTGGTTAACTGGATAAACTTTGTATAGCTATGGTCATTTTCCGATCCAGACCAACCTAATTATTCAGTTATTATCAATCCTTTGAGCATGTGCTTGTCTGTGGGTTTGTGTGTTGTTTCAAATATTATTAACTTGATTTTAGCTACTTTTAAAACAGCTGCCAAGCCTCAAGCAAGCACTCCAACTTTTGGACTGAATGTTAGCAACTGGAGCATGACGCTAAAATTTGTTTCCGTTTTTCCAAACAATCAACAAGGGACCGAAACAAAAAATGCCTGCTTTTTCCCATGCATCCTAAAGGTAAATAATGATATAATTATGTCATGTGGCAAATTTTTTTCTGAACAGTTTTTACTTTATTTCGGTCTGCCTACAGCCCATCCCATCAGGGGATCATGGTTTTTAATGGGTAAATGTCAAAGTGGAACTTGTGTGTCTCTACTGTAATTTTTCCAGTACCAAGTATGAAGCAGACCACAGGAGAATAATGCAGCCTGATTCCGTCTGCATTCTCCACATCGCAGAAATCCTAGAGCCTTTCTTGCATCACCTTAGCGTCACACAGCGTTCCTACTGGCAGTGCGAATGCAAACCTTAAAAGGTCCTGGCCCTACTGTCCTCCAAGAACTTAATCTGTTTGGTGTAAAAGCAGCTTTTGAAAGTAGGTGGAGTTTTGAACTTTACAACCCCCCACCCAAGAACTTTTGGCTACTCCACCCACCTCTTCATGACGGTCTCCCTGGCTTGACTAGAAGATATGACACACTCATAAACCACTTATACTTTGAGAAAGTGTTTGCCCTTATTGTCAGTGCCAAAGTTCTGCTTTATCTCTTGTTACTCCAGGACTGCCAGCTGTGATGTTCAGATCTTGCCAGACACTTCCAGCTGTTTGAGCATGTTTTGTGCAGAATGTATGAAAAACAAAAGCAAAGAAACGGCCAACTTAACCACGGTTTATTTTTTTTTATATTGCCTTAGTACGTACTTCTTTTTGCTAAGGTATGCTGATATCAGAGCTCAGGCCTGATTAGCAGCCCAAAGCTATCATTTGATAGATTACGCAGAGAAAGTGAGAAATACTTCAGCTATGGAAGAATCCACAAACACAGCGGTCTGTCATTATCACACACTGTTTTCTGGATTGCATCGCACAAACACGTAGTCAGTTAGGTCCGAACACTTCCGCAGGGATAAGAAATTTGGCCGGGTGTCTGATACCGTTGAGAGATGTGTACCTACGGGGAAAATGCCGACCAGCCCTCTGTACACAGTTACACAACCTAATACATTCCTGACGGCTCAGCGATGTCTTGTTGACACCTCCATTGAAAATGTCTGCCCACTTTTTATAGCTTATGGTCTCATGGATTAGGTCTCTTTCCTGAGCAGTAAAAGTTCAACATGGTAGTGATTCACTATAGATTACCTTGTCATCACCATTTTAGGGCTCTCCCATGCCTCTAACCCCTCCAGCAGGCAAAGATAATAAGTAACTTTCATTCATGATACTAAATCCCTGGGTGTGAATTGTAAATATATGCTTCCTGCATGTCCATGCTGTGTTTAATCACAAGCTTTGCACTCATTCACACTTGCTATAAACCAAAAAAGATACAGTGGGCGTGACTGAATTTCCATTTTAAAAACTTGGGTTTATCAGCCAGTCTTCCCTACACTTATACGCTTTGTTAGGGTTATTTGCACCTATATGTGCGTATTATTTATCTTACATTTAGCAAGTAATTGTTCAGAATCTGAATGGTTAACAACCCTTCTCCCATTTGTGGACGTTCTAGTTCACCTTCTGATAAAGTACATACGTGTGTGTGTGTGTGTGTGTGTGTGTGTGTGTGTGTGTGTGTGTGTGTGTGTGTGTGTGTGTGTGTGTGTGTG
>JAVSBV010125762.1:0-18338 GCA_033117975.1 Parotocinclus spilosoma
TAGTAACACACCTGTTATACACCGTGTCACTAGATGTTGTATGAAACTGCAGTACACAGAATTCTCTTCTGCTCTGCTGATGACTACAACTCTGTAGCGCGGGTTGAGAAACTGCAAATAACAGCAAATAATATATATATTTTTTATGTATTCGATTTACAAGTCGTATTGTATCGAAAGAAATGAATATTACTATGTGTATTGTGACACCCCCAGTTTTAACGCAACAGTACTTGTTTGGGATGAATGAGGTTGGGTGGCAGCTGGCACTACCTTTTGCCAGTGTTGCCAACTTCTCAGTAAGGAAAGTAGCTATTGGTTGTCCTAAAAGTCGCTAGAAGTTGCTAAATGACGCCATCACCTAATTTGCATAATACATGTTTTTGAAGCTGTAAAGGAATAACGTTGGGAGAGAAAGAAGTGAGTAAAGAAAACCCTAAATGTGTTAGAACTACAAATGAACAACATCTGTTGCCTTTGAAATAGGCAGTCACATCTCAAAAGAACTACATTGGCCTACTACTATGGAATGAGTTGCCACTTCATGTTAGGCTAGCCCCTACACTGCTAGTTTTTAAATCCCATCTGAAATCTCATTTTTATTATTTGGTTTTTAATGTAGTTGAGAGTTAATGTTGTGTTTTTGTTTGTTTGTTTGTTTGTTTGTATGTCCTGCCAATTTATTACTGGACAGCACTTTGGTCAATATTTGTTGTTTAAAAATGCGCTTTATAAATACAATTGACATTTGACATGACTTTAATGCTTTGTATAAATCATTTTTTCGTAAATTACATAAATATTTTTTTTGCTGTGTTGTTAAATGTTAGTATAAGAGTAGCAGTTCAACCCTCCTCCTTTATCCGGGCTTGGGACCGGCAAAGTGAACTTAAAAGAGACACTTTGACAGAGTTACTTTTTGGGTTTTTTCTAGTTTTCTTAAGTTAACTTAAGCTGCACACCGCTTACGGCAGCTTTGGGCATGCGCAGTTCATTTGCAGTGTGGACGTGGAGCGGTGAGGGTCTGCTCTGAGTGTGAGACTGCACTAAGTGTTGTGGGACGGGGCTCAGGGCAGCTCCCGCCCCAGAGGACAGCAACTGAAGAGCTTGTGTGTTCAGAGTCTCCAAAAGTCTCCAATAGCACCACAAGAAGTCGCTAGATTTGTCGCTAGACGCTTTTTACTACAAAAAGTCTCTAGAGGGTCTGAAAAGTTGCTAAGTTGGCAACACTGCCTTTTGCAACATTATTCTCAAATGTATTTGTAGATTTACAGAATACTGAAACTATAAAGCTATTAGTCCTGTACTCTTATAGCTCCACAGACTCCAGAGAGTAATTTTGAGTCCTGACCCAACAGTGTGTTTTCCCCATGCCTGTGTGGGCTTCCTTTGATCACATTCTAAAGACATTGGTTAGGTCAACTGACATCTCTAAAGTGCCCCAGTGTGTGTTTGTGCATCCATTTTTGTGCATCCATTTTTCCAACCTGGAATACTGAT
This sequence comes from Parotocinclus spilosoma, assembly GCA_033117975.1. Taxonomy (NCBI): domain Eukaryota; kingdom Metazoa; phylum Chordata; class Actinopteri; order Siluriformes; family Loricariidae; genus Parotocinclus; species Parotocinclus spilosoma. Next base: position 1,501 of record JAVSBV010125762.1, read on the forward strand.
TCCTACGACCACAATACACAATTCCACAGTGTGATGGTCTATCCTAGATGCCACTGAGCCCAGAGAAATCGATGCTGGTTTTGGACATGGTTAACATTAGGATTGTTTCTCAGGCTTCTTTTTTGCACAGTAAATCTTTAAGCGCCATTTGTAAATGTAACTCTGTATTACGGTGATTACCATATATATACCAAGGTTAGCTGCTGTAGAATGGCGGTTTTTGATGCAGTGCCGTCTGATGAACAGGACATCATGGGTGTTCAGTTTAAGCTTGGCCTTTATGCACTAAAACTCCTCTAGATATTATAAACTGTAAAGGAGGAAATATGCAAATCTTTCTTTTAGGTACACTGTTTTTGAACATTTTAATAATAATGTCCTTTCATAATAATCGCACACATTTGTTGGGAGATCCTCCGGCCAGCTTTAATTAAATCATTAAAGAATTAACATTTCCTGGATTTTGCTTTTGTACCAAATTATGATTATAATCACCTGTTCACATCACCTGTTTGAAATTACATAATTTTTTTTTTGTTTATAACTAGCTCCAAATTGCACTAAATTCAGCAAAAAGAATTACACCAATATGCATACATGAATCTTTATTTATGCTCCCAACATGAATAACTTATTATTGTTACAAATCATCACTGTATGGATTTGAATAGTTAAAACAGAGGTGTTGGTTTGCAAATGAACTATGTGTGAGCTTTGTGTGTGTGCTTTGTGTGTGTGTGTGTGTGTGTGTGTGTGTATCACTGCTGTTCATGAAACTTGATGGTTTTTAATGCACATACCTAAATGTTCACCGCACTCTTGCATGCTGTGACAAATAACAAACATAACGATTTGCCTAGATAAAATATTCTTGACACCTGAGTATGAAGATGGACACTAGCACAGTGCTATGTGATCATTCAGAAGACTTATTTGCATACCACAGGTTTGACTATCTGCGACAATCTGACAGTTAATCATAAAGGAACATTATAACATACCGCCTCAGGGGAACCAACTCAAATCTACCACTGTTAATCTTTCTTTTGTTAGTTGTTTGTTTTTCTGTTTCCAGGTGTAAATTATTATGTCCTGCTTAAGCTAACATTAATTAAACCATTACCGACCAAAAAGCAATTAAACCATTATGTTTCCATTCTTCAATGATGTGCTCTAAGCGACTCAACCAGCCACGTGTGAGAATAGTACCACTGATCTACCAACTGAGTCACTATGGTTCAGACCCCATTTCTGGCTGGTAGAGGCTTGTGGTACATTGTGTTGCTTTGAGCTGTTATGACTGGCAAGAGGTTGCCAATTTCTTTCTGTCTATGAATTACAGCATACAGAATCTTTTTTTTTGTACTTTTAATGTAAAGTTCTCCATTGCTAATGAAAGAGGGCAGGGGCTGCTGGCTTCTGCTTGGCTCTCTGCTCTCGCTAGCTTTATCTTCCTCCACATATTTTCGATATGCATGTCTTGCAAGCAGCATACCCAGCATACCAAGAGCTGAAGACATGGTTGTGTTTAAAACAAATGTAATATTTAGTGTACTAAGCAGCGCTTGGAACACAACTGAAACCTAATACATCCTCAAAGTCAAAATGTGTCAGCACCGGTCTCATAATCATAATCATAATCTGAGCTGTGTTTAAGCTCTGTACACACATGAACAGAATTTTGATTTAAAGTAGAAGCACTGTGCTGTTTATATGTGGCTGTGTTTGTCCTGCTGTTGGCATTGTATGCTGTGTAAATGTAAATGGAACTGGCACAGAATCAGTAATATGAGAATGATCGACCAAGCCCAGGTTAACAGCTGATCACTCTAAAAAAATGCCTGATTTCGGTCACTGATTGGTTTTTCATCCCATGCATGGTTTAGGGTGTTTATATGTTTATACGCCAGATAAATAATAGGTAAAACCCAAAGATGCAAAACAAAAACACTTAAAGCCCTAATAACAAATCATTGGTTCCAAAATAAACTTTTTAAGAAGTTTAAGTATTTATCTTTTCTTTAATTGCAACCAGTCGTCCTGTCCCTGCAGTTGAAAAACACCCTCAAAGCATGATGCTGCCACCACCATGTGTTTTTCAGCTGCCGGGACAGGACGACAGGACTACTGGTTGAACACTCAGAGGCTTTCGTCGGGCCGCTCTGCCATAAAGCCCCGACTGGTGGAGGGCTGCAGTGACTTTATGAAACTTTCTTTCATCTCCCTACTACATCTCTGGAGCTCAGTCACAATGATCTTTGGGTTCTTCTTCACCTCTCTCACCAAGACTCTTCTCCCACTATTACTCAATTTGGCTGGACGACCAGGTCTAGGAAGAGTTCTGGTCGTCCCAAACTTATGGAGGCCACTGTGCTCTTAGGAACCTTGAGTGCTGCAGAATTATTTGTATTCTTGGCCAGATCTGTTTCTTTCCACAATTCTGTCTCTGAGCTCCTTGGGCAGTTCCTTCGACCTCATGATTTAACATTAACATGTACTGTGAGCTGTGAGGTCTTATATAGACAGGTGTTTGCCTTTCCTAATTAAGTCCAATCAGTTCAACTAAACTCAGCTGGACTCCAATGAAGGAGTAGAACCATCTCAAGAAGGATAAAAAGAAATAAACAGCTTGTGAATTAAATATGAGTGTCACAGCAAAGGGTCTGAATACTTATGACCATGTAATATTATAGTTTTTCTTTTTAAATAAATTGACAAAAAGTCTACGTTATTTTTTTTCTGTAAAGATGGGATGCTGGGTGTGCATTAATGAGTAATAAAATGAATTTTGATTTAAAAAATGAAAAAAATTAATATATACAATGAAATCACATGGCATCTGTACTACTAGTGTTAATGCACAGAGCACATTCTAATGATTTACCAAAATCTGAAAGTCATGTATTTAGTAACATCCCTTTGGTAGAAATCACAGCCTACATAGCGGATTCCAAAAAAGTTGGGACACTAAACAAATTGTGAATAAAAACTGAATGAAATGTTGTGGAGATGGCAAATGTCAATATTTTATTCATAATAGATCATAATAGATCTACAAAAATCTGTAGCTTCAAAATGTCACAGTGTTAACAAATCCCAAAATAGTTGGGACAAATAGCAATAAGTGGCTGGAAAATGGAAATTGAGCATATAACGAACAGCTGGAAGACCAATTAACACTAATTAGGTCAATTGACAACATGATTGGGTATAAAAAAGAGCTTCTCAGAGTGTCAGTGTCTCTCAGAAGCCAAGATGGTAAGAAGATTACCAATTCCACCATTGTTGATAGTGAAAGATAGTGCAGCAATACCAGAATGGTGTTACCCAGTGTAAAATAGCAAAGCCGTGCATAACATCATCAAAAGATTTAGAGAATCTGGAACAATCACTGTGCTTAAGGTTCAAGTGCGTAAAACTCTACTGTTTTCTATTTTGAATAAAATATTAGATGTTGGCACCTCCACATCATTGCATTCAGTTTTTATGCACAATTTTTTAGTGTCCCAACTTTTTTGGAATCCGGTTTGTACAATTGTGTGTCCTTAAAAATGTCCCCACCTGCATAATGTTTTTAGTTCAGAAACATTCTTAGGTTTGGCATGCATATCATTGTTTCTTTAGGCATAATAATAGTCTTTTATTACTGAAAGTAATTCAAGGTTTATTCTGAGGTTTGTTTTATAGCATTGTTCTGTTGTAATATTGTTCTGTTGTATACAGCAAGTCCTGCATTTTTCCAGACGTATGATCTTTACTCGAGACCACAGCACTTGATTCCAGAATGCCTCTACTCTAACTTATCTTAGTGTTGTTTTGTATTATTTTGACGTATTGTGATAAAATCACTGCTTCAGCTTTTTTTTTCTTTTTGAAAACTCATGCATGTCAAACATGTTCGTGCAAGCACGCAAAGCAGAAGACCGGTGCCGCACTACTCGTGCACTTGTACTGTGATGCTGTATAGGAAGGTAATATACCTGTTATATTATCAAATACTGTTATCGATGATTTCACTCATACTTCGGCCTCCACATCTTCAAACTCTTGATACATTTTTGTGCGTTTGTGTCTACATTGGTGGGGTGCACATGACATTTGATGAGGAATTATGAACTGCCATTTATAACATTTAACCAGTTATACAACTGTTTTAAGCACAATGTGAGTCAAGCAAAAGGAATTTTGGATTTGTCATGGTTGTGACACATTGCACATGCAAAATGTTTTTTTTGTCCAAAGGTTTGATCATTATGGGCTACTGATTATATCTTAAAATCACATGGCAGTAATACAAGCTGACATTCTTACTCAGCTTAGGGAAATAGGCAGTGAAATTTGCATACATTTTTTGCCCGTTGCTTAAAACTACCTTATCTGAGATTGCATTTATATCAAGAAAAGTATCTTTTGCAGGTAAAAAGATGAAAATGAGATGCTATTCAAATGAGAATGTACTCGTATATATTTGATTGAGACACAACAATTGCATGTCTTGAAAACATGGCACACAGAGTAAATACAGAAAACAGTTATGATTGTTTAGTGTTGTAGTATATAGTAAACACACATAGACGCACAATCTTTCGGGACTTTAAAAAATGATTCACTTGTTGATTTAAATGTGTGGAGTTCAGGATAAAGAGGAACAAGGGAGACTTTGCAACACCCCATCTGCTTTGGTGATAGGGGTCAGAGGAGAGCCATGTAGGATGATGTAGCTCTCCAGCACACCTCTTTCTGACAAGGGGACTGAGGTTATGGAGCTGGACTATGGACGAGATTAACGAGGTTGATCGAGCTATAAATACCTGCAGGGTGTGTGACAGGATTCATATTTTGAGAAAAGGTGGTACAGTGCAATGAATGACCTGCAATTTGGTGTGTCAAATAAAATAATGTGAATTAAGTGGCTGAAACTGCAGGAATATTGAAGTGTGTACTAATACATGTGTACCAGCCATGGCAAAAACGTATCATCAGAATTAAGAAACGACACTGACACTGATTTCAAAGCTTGGGAATAAAAATAACATCTATATGGTAACTGAAAAGGATAAAATGGACAATGAGTGCAGAAACAAGAAGGTTTACCTATTTGTGCTATATTATTGTCATTAGGATTGTTATTATTATTGAGATAAAAATCAGAGACATACCGTAAAGATGTTCGATAAGAGAAAACATTTATTTTGAATCGTACAGAATATCTACAAAATACAACTGGATTAACAGGTTGTGTAAAACCTTTGGAACTACATGAGGTTTTACATAATGTACTCTTAAAATGTTTTTAACCAAGTTATAATACTTATTATTGACACATTCCACCTGAACCTGTAATGCAAAAAAAAAATGGTGTGATGGCCTGACCTTCTATAGCAATAACATTTACTGTAGCTGCTGATTAAACAGTGTTGTTGTAGTTTTATTCCGGACTGAAGAACACAAATATCCGCAATACTTTGTGACTTTTTCATCATGCATCTCCATAATTCTTAATTAATAGTAGTTCTAATTAAATTTGAACATTGATTTTGGAGATGCCTTTGTCCGTGGTCTTGTATAACCTTACGTCTAAATTGTCAGTAATTAAAATTTTCATGAAAATGTTGTGTTAATGTGTTTGAATGTACAGTGCTCGCAAAAATAAAGGGATATTTTAAAATGACGAGGGGACTATTAAAAACGCCAAAACACACAGCGATGGGGTAAGGACAGGATCAGATTGTTCAGCAGTTCTTGGTGGATACTTTTGGTATGAATTTTTGTGAGCAGTGTATCTGTCTATCTGTCTTTTATCACAACCTGAATGGTCATAACACTTTTATGATTCATTTCTTAATTCTTCAAGGTTCGTATATCCTAATATATTGGATAACTCACAACTTAATATAAATGCTCCACTTTAGACAGACAGAACTGCATAAATAATTTTATATGAACAAATAATTATATAACAATAACAGAAATATTGACAATTAATAATACTTTAGGCAACACTTCATTACAAGTTCTCATTGCTGACAGGCTCATTGGCACACATGCATATATAACAGATACTTTCTAAAAAGCTAATGCTTTCATTGCACAAGTAAGCACCTTAAAAATGTGTTTGTTTGTGGGTTAGATGGAGTTTCATTAGTTGCATCTCTCTTTGTAATTTTTTTCATTTAAAGGAAGGTTAAAAGAAAACATACAGTGGAACCTCGGAATTTGAATGCCTCTTCACTAGGACATTTCAGACATCGAATGGTCTGTTTGGGCCCAAATTCGACCAAAAAAATTAGACTTTTAACATGGGCACACTAAACAGGAAACTCAATTTTGTGATTTTCCAAAGATAATGCATATATATATATATATATATATATATACACACACACACACACACACACACACATACACAGACACACACACACTTTTTTTGTCCCCGTGATAGGACATAACTGTGATCGCCTCAGTGATTATTTCTATTAAAGTCTATTTTAAGCCTATTGGTCTATTTCTACATATTTATTGCTTATTATTATTGTATAACATTCCTTTGGTCTATTCATGCTCTAAAATCATTAATTACTTTCAATGTAGGCGCAAAAAACCCCCCAATAATTTAAAGTGCGAGAATGAATCACGTCTATTTACATTACTTCTTATAGGGAAATTGATTCTGACTTTAAACATACCGGAGATCGAACGGCCAATGGAACCAATTAAGTTTGAATTCCGAGGTTCAACTGTATTTGCATTTAAAGCATTTTATCTGATCTCAACAAACTAGTTGTTCTCAACTAATGGGTCAAAACAACAAAATATATGAACTGAATAGTACTGTTATTCCTGGTTCCATCTTGTATAGATCCAAAAGTTTGTTTTAATGTTGGAAGGGTGAGGTATAAATCTTCTCAGTGTTGATTCATTAATTGAATTGCTTGGTGCAAGAAGGCAAATACTATCCTACACTATTCTGTTTTTTTAGGTGGATGGATTAGAAGTGCAACCCGTTTTTGGAAAAGCAATAGCATGAGAAGCTGTCCCTGAGGCAAGAACAGCATAAAAACACTGCTCTAGACTAACTGCATATGATAGTGGATGAGGTATACAACAGGAATGAAAATAAATACTGAGGTTATGGTAAAGAGCCAGTCTGAGACAGACGCTGTCCATTCTGGAGGAAAAGCTTTGAAAGCAAACGTTATGCCAGCAGCTCCTTCTTTGTGCCATTATATTCCACGCTCTTCTTTCCTTTTTTTTTCTTATATTTCTTCTTTTCCATTTTTTTCATAAGCTTCGTTTTACCCCTGACTTTACCTGCTGGCTTAGGAACAAGCTTTTCGTATGTTTCCGGGGTTGTTTGAGGAAGCCATGCATCCAGCCGTTGAGACAGCCTCTGCGACAACCAAAAAGCCAGCGCTTTAGAGAAAAGGCGGGGCCAGCAGCACCCTCCTCCAGTTATTTCTTCGATCCCACTTCCAGCCCTGCATACTTTTAGATCCAGGTCATGTATCAGGTTAGGGAGATCTCTGGGAAGGCAGTACCTCCGAATCCCCCTGAGCTCCTTGGGAATATGGCAGGTGGCACTTAAGCCATGGAAGTACACAAGGCCGAATCCTTGGCCACACATCTCACTATGTAACCCGGCCCACAGGCTTAACAGGGTGGCATTAAACACAGGAGCGGTGATAGAAGTTTGCCTTCCTGTTTCTCCCTGTCCACCCCTTTCTTCAAGTAGCACTCCATCTTTCTGTTCCTTGTCCTCGTTCCCTCTTTCTTCTGTTTTCCTCCATTTATGGAATGCATGCTGGGCTTCAGGGCTCCAGGCCAATAACACCAGGCCTCCTGCTCGCTGCACCACCTGGCACTGACCATAGAGCCAGGGAGCAGGGCCCAGGTGAGCCAGAGAGGCCTTGGTGCTGCAGTGTGCCCACTGTGCTAAGCGCACGTCCATGCGCAGTTCCTCCTCCAGGCCTGAGGCTAGTGCACATAGAGCTGAAACGTGACTGGTATCATCAGAGGAACATACCAGCAAAACAGGTTTCCTCTCAGCAGATTGCCACACTGGGAAAAAAAAAGAAAAACACAAAATACAATATTAAAGAAAGTAAAATTGACCAAATAAATGATTATATAAAACAATAATACAGTCAAACAAGAGTTGCTTGTAGCAACAGAAATGAAGACTCAGACCAGGCAGTGTTTTTTTCCCTCTTTCCTAATCATCAATCTCGACAATGAACATCGTCTCAGTTATGCATTGCTTTTATCCCTGTACGAACTGCAGGCGTCTGGACTTTAACAATGGCAGTAGCAAAAGTGCACCAGCGTGGCTCAGCACAGAGAGCCAATGCACTACATATGACATGGTAGTGACAGTCAGTTAAGGAACTGTATTTTAGTTCACTCTCTCATTTGGAATGGGATGCATGGCTTGCATTAGATGGTGTTATAAACAAGAACGTATAATCATCAATCTCGACAATGAACATCCTCTCAGTTATGCAGTGCTTTTACCCCTATTTTTAAATGTACTATGCTCTAATGCAGAAGTTTTAGAAGATAAGGAGCATATGCTTGTCCTCACAGAACATAAATACACTTATTATAATAATATACTGAATATTGTCATATCCTCCCCAAATCATTCCCAATAGGCATCTGGCTTCTCCACATAATCCTTAGTAAACTGCAGACTGCACATTTATAACCTTAGTCAGCCTGATGAGGTTGTGCTTTAACAAGTGCCAAAATAATTGCTGTATTTCAACTGCTGTAATGAATCTGGATAAGATAATTACATGGGTGAAGTTGGTTAATTACTGTACGTTAATAATATAGATGATAACCTTATTGGAACTCTTACAGATATGCGATTGGACGTTTTTGGAGAATACTGATTTAAACCTGCCATTCCATTCACAGTTGTACTTTGTTCAGTCTTTTTGTTGTTGTTTTTGATAAATACCTTAGTCCCACACAGAGGGACAGTTAGACTACTCTTATGTTACGGTGAAACTGTACAAACTGCAGGTGTCTGGACTTTAACAATGACAGTAGCAAAAGTGCACCAGCGTGGCTCAGCACAGAGAGCCAATGCACTACATATGACATGGTAGTGACTGTCAGTTAAGGAACTGCATTTTAGTTCACTGACTTCATCCAGCCTTTCTAGTACCGTTGGTGTTCATACAGTCCAGACGGCTGCACTCCAAACAGTTGTGATTTTTCTGTGTTCTAAAATTATTAATTTTTCAGTATTCCACCATATAATGCTAAACAGATGTGCCCTCACATTATCTGATAATGGCATCTATTTGTATTCTATAAAGTTTATCTGTCTTTAGACCATGAGGACATACAGACAAACTCTAGTTTTACTTTACAGTTTCACAAAACTTTCCTTTATTTCTTCCATAGTGTTTGCTATACGTTAAACTAGAAGAGCCAGAAGACTCAGATATGCACAATATTAGAATATTGCAGCTGTATTTTCTTCAGGCTGCAGACTTTACACATTGCAGTGCACTGTCTCATTATTTTATTGGTGCCATGCTTCTTTAGCAATAGAGAACATTCTAAAGGACTGACATACTTTCAAACACCATTGGAATTTGAAGGTGAAATTTATGTGAGATGTCAGAAGTGTAATCTTCACATCACATTTGTGGAAGTGCATCAGGCACCAACAAAGGTGAATTGTCCAAAGGAGGACCTCAGAGAGAGTGTAGATGACTGTATACAAATGGGGGAAATTTAAAACCATTGTTGGTCAACCACTCCTTAGGAGAGTAACAAAGGTCATTCCAAGAGTAAGGCTCATAATTAGGGGTGTATCAATAGTATCAGCTCACAATTTAATTTAATTCAGAATTATTGTTTTACATTCAACAAAAGGCATTCCTTGCAAATGCAGATTTCTTGTATAAGTTAAAAAAAATGTCCTGTAGTTACAAAAAATGAACAACTAGAGATACAAATAACTAAGTGATATTGACTTAAATAAAAAATGAGACCCTGATACCGTGCGCCCAATTTGTCAAGCACCTTTTCGTGCCAGTTGTGTGTGTGAAAAGCACAATACAATAGCTTTAAATAGCTTTTTCCACCCTCCGGTTGAGAGCCAACAGTTTTCCAGATTCACTTTAATTTAATTGTAGGTTAAATAAATTTAATTTTTAAATAAAAATCAGTTTTATTTCTTTCTTTTTCCTTGTATTAATTCCACATAGTCCTTAAGACATTGAAAAGTGCTGAAAAATAGAGATTTATTGTTATTTTTTCCCTCCCTCCTCAGTAGATTCTTAAGTAGGGACATCCGGGGAACAAGCAATTAAAAAAGTCTGGCCTTACCTGCTGACAGTCTAACATTTACAGTAGTATTGAGACAAAATTATAGGTCTGGTTTTCCCTCTAGTGGACAGTTTGTAATCCTACAGGTGCACAAATGTGTGCAGATTGAGACAATGCGCTGCTCACAAAAAATAGGGGTTATTTCAAAGTGAATATGGGCAATGAGCAGTTAAAAAGAAAGCATTTGATCTTTTTATTGAACAAGAAATTGCAAAGCAATAACAAGTCACAGAAATTGTTCTACAATGCAACTGAGATGCAAAAACGACTCTTACTTAATTGCTAAAAGTGCTGGGCCAAATGATCCCTGACCTTAAAAGTGCACATCCTGTAATTTTCCAGCCCTTCCAACATGATTTGCCTAAATGCACTGTTTGGAGAGCCATAGAACAAAGACAACAGCGGCAACAGTACTTGGAACATCCCAAAACATGACTGACGACCAATAGTATGCATTCCGTTATCTGCAAAACACCATAGGACCTGTAGAATATGGGCAGATGAGCATCATTGGACCTGTGATGAGTGGTCAACTGCCCTCTACTCTGATGAGTCAAGGTTTAGTTTGCAGCCTGACAATCATCACGTCCTGATCTGGCATGAATGAGGAACATGGGAGAATCCAGATTTCACGTATGAAAGAAATTCTTCGGTGGTGGTGGAATTATGGTTTGGCTGGCATCAGCATTGGTGGTCGTACCAAGCTCCATGTCATCAGAGACGGCTCGCTGACTTCTATCAGATACCAAGATGAGGTCCTGCACCCTATAGTGGTACCCTATGCTGGAGCAGTTGGAAACAACTTTCTGTGGTAGCCTAGCTGTAAGTTGTAAGTCGCTCTGGATAAGGGCGTCTGCTAAATGCCGAAAATTTCAATGTAAATGTAATGTTTTCATGAACGATAATGGAAGGCCCAAACGTGCACATCTCGTTAACAACAAGCTTTAGGAGACACAAATCGAATGCATGGACTGGCCTTCATGTTCTCCAGATATAAATCCCATCGAACATGCTTGGGCTGTACTGGGAAAACGTCTGGCAAACCGTCCAATGCCTCTCACAGCATTTCTTGAGCTGGAAGTTGCAGAGTGGCAAATGATCCCACAAGACCTGCTGGACAATCTGATCCTGTTCATGCCCCATCAATGTCAGGATGTTGTGGCAGCCTTGGGTGACCATACACCCTATTGAACAGTCAATGTGTGGCACTCACATCCAGTTTCACATGCTTCTGTTCACCCCATGATTATCTCTCTTGCTACTCAATCATGATTATTAAGTTTTCATCTCATTTGCGAACAGCCTTCTTTGACTTTTCAGCTTTTCGGATGCTCTTGACTAAGGAAATACACTCAAACTCTTCTTTTTTTAATTGCTTCATAATCATTTTGGAATTCCCCCTAATGTTTGTGAGCAGTGTAATTTTCCAACCAACCTCAGTTTTCAACAAAAAGTTATTTTATGCTTATTGGACTAACAATATATTCACTTTACTGCCTCAAACAAGGCATCAAACCAGGCCTTAGCAATAAAGTAATACAATTCAAATATAACAATGGCCAAGTCAAGTGTTCACGCACTTATCTTACAGTGTCATATATCCCAAACAGGGTCCATAGTTTTCTAGAAGTTGTCCTAGGTTCAACTGTAAACTCACAGATTATTGCAAGCTTTGCTTATGGAGTGACCTTTGTTGGTAGACCACTTCTGGTGAGGGTATTGGTTTTTAATATTTTCCATTTGTACACAGTCTGACTGTGGATTGGTGGATTCCAGGGTCTTATAAATCCCTGTTTATTTACTACAATTTTTTATGAATTTTCTGAAATAAGATTCAAAAGAATTTAAAATTAGAATTTTGTTTGTTTGTCTATTTGGTTTACGTAATGGTGCTATCGGCTTCAATGGCCATCGCAGCGACACACACAAGGTTATATCAGGACTAGTTACACACACACACACAGACAAGGTTATATCAGGACTAGTTATACACACACACAGACACACACACACAAGGTTATATCAGGACTAGTTATACACACACACAGACAAGGTTATATCAGGACTAGTTATACACACACACACACAAGGTTATATCAGGACTAGTTATACACACACACAGACACACACAGACAAGGTTATATCAGGACTAGTTATACACACACACAGACAAGGTTATATCAGGACTAGTTATACACACACACAGACACACACACAGACACACACACAGACACAAGGTTATATCAGGACTAGTTATACACAAACGCACACACAAGGTTATATCAGGACTAGTTATACACACACACAAACACAAAAACACACAAACACAAAAACACACAAACACAGCTTATTGGACTAACCTGATGACTTTCTTTTAATCAAAACATAGGTGAGGAAGGCCAGTGTTGTTATGATGACCAGGATGACCAACGAAACAGCAACAACGAGACCCCATCTCCTGTGAGTATCTGAGTAAGTAAGATAGAAGGAAGATCGAGTAAGATAGAAGTATTGAGCAAGTCACATCCTCATACAGCTGTTTGAGTTTCTTAAAAATCTGTACTTACAATCAGAACATATGATTCTCCTTCCCTTAAGAAAGGGTTCAGAGCGCCACACCTACAGAAAAACGGTAAATTGAGCATGCAAAGCAAATACATGGAGACATAAACATGGAAAAACTCCCTGAATGCTATAAGGCTGGCTTAGATGTTAAATGTTTTTTTTTAAGTTTGTACTAAAGGTCAAACGCATAAATAATAACAGATAAATAATGTAAAAAAAAAATGCATATCGCCAATTATTTCGATACACAGTCACTTATGTGTTGTTGGGATGTTGTTGAACAGACAGCAAGAGTTTTACATACTTTTGCAACTCACATGTTTGAAATATTGGATCATTCTTGTCAAACAACTTCCCAATGCAGTCCGCCAAGCCTATAATGGAACAGTGCTACCTTACCTACAGGTTCTAATCAAACCATGCTCTGTATTTTGCTCCCTCTGAAAACATGAGCTTGGTTTGACTGGATCCTTCATGTAAGTTTAAAGCAGGACGAACATCAAGACTCTTCTCCATCCTGGCACAAGTTAAGTAGCAGAATCGCAGAGGTTCTTTCTTTCTTTCTTTCTTTCAAGCTGTGACTAAAGACTCACCTTTTCACTCAGGACTTGTGTTCATAAGTACTAAGTGAAAAAAAATGCCGTACTAACATGGGGTTTTGTCTGCTAAGAAGAATACAAATTACTTTTATGAGTCGCTCTGGAAAAGGGTGTCTGCTAAATGTAAAATTTTAACAGCACTAAACTCACCTGTACACAAAGCCCTGGGATTAGGAAGGGAAGAGGCACAGTCAGCGTCACACTTCTAGAACCATCTTCCTGTAGAACACAGATTTAGAGACTTGTAAACATATAAAGGCTTCATATAATGTGGACTGTGGTAGCCTAGCGGTTAAGGTACTGGACAATGGACCAGATAGTACAGGGTTCAAATCCCACCTCTGCCAAGCTGCCACAGTTGGGTCTCTGAGCAAGTCCCTTAACCCACGGTTGCTTGGATTGTAAGACTGTATGAATTGTAAGTCGCTCTGGATAAGGGCGTCTGCTAAATGCCATAAATGTAAATAACACATAACCAGAGTGTTTACCATTTGATTGACACTTAAATTATTTTCAGCGTGAAAGTAAATTGTTTTCTATCATGACAAGCTCCGGCAGGTCACTTGGGGAACGTTGATGAACAGCAACTTGAGTTGGCAGGATGTTAAGGGTTATTATCTTGTAAGAAGGTGAACCTTCACCCTAGATGGGAACAGAGATTCTTTGATTCTTCTTTTATTTTCCTGTATTGGGCTCTATTCATCCTGCCTGCATCTCTGAACCTGCAGATAAACATTGCCACAGCACTCTTCACTGTGGGCATGGTGCCCTCAGGGTGATGAGCAGTGTTTGGTTTATGCCATAAATAGCCCTTTGCAGCAAGGGCAAAAGTTGAATCGTGACCACATCAGAGCAGAGTACTTTTTTTTTTCAGAAGTCTAAGCGCCAAATGGGACTTTTAAGGCTTTCTTCCTGCCACGCTTTCATTAAGGTCACCTTGCAGAGTGACTGGGAAATACTTGTACTCATCTTTTTGATCTCAGATAGAGATCTTCCACCTCCTTCAGAATGGTCTTTGGTCTCCTGGTTGGTTTTGATTTCTGTTTTCTGTATTTAGAAGAGTTAGGATGGACTGCCTTGTCCAGAGTCACAGTTTTGCCAAAGTTGTATCAGTGCTTGGACTTTCACCTTTAATCTTCTGATAATGTCAGTAGATAACATTTAGACATTTTGTAGATGCAACTTACAACTCTTTTCTTGGATGTTACAATGCAAGGGTCAAACGGGACATCTTACTAACACTGACCCCTTGGTCAGTGGACCATTATCTCAACCATTGTGTTACAACTACTGAACAACCACAAGGATTCTGATTGTTGGTTCATTAAGTCCCTGACTAGAATTGCCTAAATATAACAAAGAAACATAAATAATATAAATAAAACAGATAAATACATTCATATTAATACACAGATAAATACACCGCTTACAAAAATTAGGGGATATTTCATTTTGAAATATGCAGTATAAATAAATTCATAAAAGTTAAATGAACTTGTTTAAGTCTGCCAGCACAGTGGCTCGGTGGGTAGCACCGCTGCCTCACAGCAAGAAGGTCCTCCCCGTGTCTGTGTGGTTTACTCCGGGTACTCCCACAGTCCAAAGACATGCATACTAGATTATTTGGTGTCTCTTAAGTGGCCCTTAGTGTGTGACATGACTGTGTGTGTATGCCCTACGATGGATCTGTTGCTCCTGCCCTTGCTGACCTGTGACCCTGTGTGGATTAAGCAGAAGAGAATGGATGGGATGTTTAAGTCTGGTTTGAAAATGTAGTTCGATAAGTAAAGTATTTTTTTTTTTTAATTAGGTAAATTAATTTACAGAAGAAGTAATAATTTATTGAAATAATCACTTAAAGGATTCCTAAACTAAATACTTAGGTGCAGTGACACCATACTTAATTTCTTACCAGCTCTAGTTAGGAAATTAACAAAGCTCATAATTTGAGGTACCAGGTTTTTTTTGTTTAGTTTTTTTCCCCGTCATCTGTCACGTCCAGCGGCTTTGCCCTCAGAGGTCTGGGTGCCCTGTTGTTCCTAACATATTTGTTTTTTCCAAGCCCTAGAGCTTATCCTCAGGCTCCTCTTGTTTTTAACTGTGTGTAATTATGTGTTTACACCTTGTATTAGTGTAACGCGGCCTTGGGTGTTAGAAAGGCGCTATATAAATTAAACCTATTATTCTTCTTATTATTTAATGTTATCTTATTTATTTACTGATACTACATTTACTATAATATATTAATTTGTGTTGTTAGTCACAATTCTATACTGTAGATATAATACGGTAATGCTGAGATTTGACAGGTGAGGTATGAGAATGAGGTAAGAAAAATGTTGTGGAGGTGGGTGAAAGAGATAAAGACAGAAAGAAAAGAGCACAAGTAAAAAAAAAACACGTTGGTTCACCAACTGCTGCACCTGAAAAACGAAAGAGTAACAAACGTCCGAGTAACAAATAGTACATGGGGGCGAAAATGAATACATGTACATACAAAAAAGCCTAGATACAAGTGTACCAAGTTTTTTGTTATATCATGGCAAGTATGTGTTTTTTTTTACTAGACACACATAATGATACGGTGTAGATTTGATGGACTAGACCACGTTTCCTTTGTCCACAGTGCTCAAAGAGCTGTGGAGGTGGTGTGAAGCTGCGTGAGATCCAGTGTTATAACTTGCGTGATCAGAGACTGCTGAGGCCTTTTCACTGCCAGGCCACATCGCCGATACCCCCTGCTCAGTTGCCCTGCAACACTCAGCGCTGTCTGGAGTGGTATAGCTCCTCATGGGGACAGGTGAGGCATGAGTCACGTTTTGCACCTCCTTTTGCCAGCATCAATCCATTAGCTGCTTTAGAGGCAGTGACATCTCATGATCTCTTCAGATACAGAGGAACAGAACAGGATTATATTGATTCACCACATGAACAACAGGCTGGACAGCAGAAGCTCAGTATGAATTCTGATGAATTTGAGCAAAGATGAGCGTTTTGAAAACTGTTGAAAACTAAACTTGGAAAGACAGACCTTTTTACAAGACAGACCTTCACCTGGGTTAGTGTGGATGCTCCCGATTATCACTGACCATTCTGTAATGTTGTTCACTCTGTACAAGGTATTATGGGTCTTACGTTTGGAAATGGTTGCACCATTTTGGTTTTGGTCTTGGTTTTGTGCAGCCTGCTAGGTATGTTCATAGCCCATTGTGCGCGTTTATACAGTCGGTTCCAGTTAATTGGACCAGCAGTTAATGGGACCAGCCGCTTATTCGGACCAAATCCTAAAGTACCGAAACAAATCCTATTAAATACGTGTAATATTAT